>OX439039.1:3103200-3218200 GCA_949317995.1 Acholoe squamosa | reverse complement strand
CTAACCAGTGTCATGGAAAATTTATTACTAGCTTAAAAGAAACGTGCATTTCCCCCCACACTCACTCGTGTATAAGGTATAAAACAAACAATGAGCATAGATAGTAAATTTGGACAAATTAAAGTTTGATTAATCCATATATATTTCTAATAGGGTAAGGTAAATAAAATCGCAACGTGTATTCTGTCATTATGACATGGCTGCCTATGGTAAAAAGAAAAGATAAAAGTTTAACATTGCATATAATTGACTGCACAGCTACAATGTGTGTTATCATGGTATCAATATGTTGATTACGTCCACGTTGTGACTGGCTCTATATATAGGTATTAGTATACAGTGGTTGTCTACTTTAATATGGTTACATTGTTTAAAACAAGTGTTTAGGAAAGACTACCATACATGAAATAACATACCTGTATTGAACACAGCACATTACTTGTTAACATATAACACTGGATGTGCATGATATTGGACTTCTTTCCATGTTACTAGATATCTCATTCTATCATTATGTTTAAAGCATATGAATTATATTATGTATTACTGCGCATAGGCAAAACTGTTGCCATAACCTTTTTACATGTGATATATATGATCTTAGATCGACACGAACATTATAAACAAATCATAATGGGAACATTGATTTTTAAGCTTGATAAATGACTTGGTCCCTTGGCATTGTAAGATTAAAGACAATTTGGGGCTTTATGAAACAATAATTAGGTAAACCATACAGCGTGGGACCAACTTCATATGTTTGTGCTCTTTTGAGTGTTTTAATAGGATATGTTAATAGCTGGACCTCTTCCAAAAGTGATACATTGTATTAAGTTACGGTTCAATAGTTACAAGTTATTCAGTATTTTCAGTAGTCACTATAAGTTTCTAATTATAAATCTTTTTTCCCCATCACAGACCTACACCACCGTACCCCTACAGAACATAGAACCCGGGGCTACAGCGGCCGACTCACTCACCGGTGACGTACGTAAAGCCTCCACAGAGGTAGGTATACATACACAGAACTAAACTCCAATGGCATACAATGGCCGATCCACCCTGAGGGGCTGGATGACCATAATGTATACCATGGGAGTTTAGTTCTGTATTCATTTCATGTTATATTGATATAAAAATGCCTAAAATCAATGAAATTAGTATGTAAATAAGTCACATGACCAGCAGTGGTGATCGAGATATGTTACGCTACTGGGGGTGTGGCGATCGGCCCTGTAACGTTATCTCCATGGGGCGTTGTTATTCACATGAAATACTGGTAAAAGGAAAATGTGTGTATACCCTAATAGTGTGTTTAACCCTTTAAAGTCCTCTGATGCATTAATGCATTATGCCCATTGGTCGTCATGATGCAACTTCTCGCCAGCACTTTATCGGTGCATCATGACGACCCTTCGGGTGTGCGTCAACTCTACATGAGTGTACTTGCCAGGGCTACATTCATGCATCTTGACGACAATTTAGCCTGATGCATTAATCCATTGGCGGTCCTTAACATGCTAAGTGCTGGGTCTCAAATAAGCGCCTGTCTCAAATAAGCACCGGGGGTACAGGGGTATTATAATTAATCTTAGGGACTAAAACAGTATTCAAACAAGCGCCTGTCTCGTAGAAGCACTGCGGGTAGAGTGAGATTGAGATCAATGAGCGCCCAGGTGCCTATACGGGCCACTACAGAAATGATGATGCTCTGGCCAATCATTTGTATGCGAAGATGGTCATGTTCTGTATTGAAATATTAGCACGTTTTTTTCAATATCATTTTAGAAAGAAAGAATTATATGGTCGAGCTTGCTGGTTTTATTGTTTCTTTCAGAAATAAAAATGTTAGAAATGCACTTTTAACATTTGAATAATATTATTCCAGCTTTACGCCACTTCTAACGTTGATCTTCCCAACCCGCCCGCTTACCAGACAGCAGCCGTCTACGCAGCAGCCCCACAGAACGAGTCGTCGGGTAGTAACGGCTGGAACCCGCGTCAGTTAGTGACGAGCCTCAGAGAAGGCAACATGAGGGGAGAGACAAAGTGTATCCTGGTCTGTGTCGGGGGAGCCGTGGCACTCGGACTCCTCCTTATTGTTATCCTCGTACCCGTCAGCTTCTCCGGTATGGAGTATTTTGAGGTAGGTTTTACACCTTAATTGATAACTCTTTTTCCCCTGTCCAGATTCTCCATAATCAATCCTTCGGACACTATAGTGGCTAGTGATGGTGGGAGGGTTATCAAACCCCTCAGGAGCTGCTAATACAGGAGTGTGTCATGCCTATTGGTCAGCGTGCTGCAAGTGTGCATGTAAGCTCTTCATTGGAGCCCGATCACCGGCGTTTATCTACTGCATAGGGTTGTCATGATGCATGAATGTAGCCCTGGTAAGTTACTTGCATCTTGCATCATTGCGACCAGTTGGTGTGATGCATGGACGCATCAGTTAGAAGGTCAATAGCAGCAAGGTCGTTAAATGGTGTGTTATAAAATTAGTGGTCGATCCTTCAAAGGTTTAAGTGTTCCTCACACCTACCGCCTGACATAACATATATACCTCACCCATATCCAAACTAACCAAATGCATATTCTCCACATTTTCAGATGGGCTTCAAGCGTCGTCGTACGACAGGTACAGTAGACACGAGTGTATCGTACGAGCAGGGTCTGCACATGATCGGACCTGACTATGAGTTTAAGAAGTTCCCGGCTGATGCACACTTTGAGTCATTTGAGCAGCTCAGCATCTTCAATGCTGATAGGTTAGAGGTGAGTGAGTTTGGTGTAGTGGTTAAGACACCCCATCCATATATGAGAGGTCCCGGGTTCGAATCCCAGTAGAGTTTTACCCAGAGATTTTTCCTGTCAAAATATCAAACCATATGCTTTATGTTTTTGTAGTGGGATAGAGCTTATAAACCCTATTCTGCCGCACATCACATACATAGTATTGTGTCGGTTAAGTACCATCGGTCACCTGCTTCAAATGTGAGAGGCAAGGGCCTGGGTTCAAATCCTAATAGAGTTAAAGCTTATGACTTTTTTTCCCTGCCAACAATATGATTTTAACACTTACAGTAAGTAAGGGGTGGAGACAAATAAGATGAAGATATGTTGTGATAAAAGATCGCACTGCCTGTTTGAGTGATCATGAAAATTACAATCTTTACAGGTAAAAATAACAGCCAAGTTACAGTACTTCCTGCGTCCACACCAGCTGCAGTACCTCCATAAGAACTTTGATATTCACTACAAGCCGGTGCTCAGGAAGAACGCTCAGGACGCGCTCAAAGTAGGTCAACTTGCATCGTTAATCATCTTAATCTTTTAAGGGTCACTGATGCAGGAGTGCATCATGCCCATCGGTCGGTGTGATGCTCCAATGAAGTGCTGGCTAGACTGCTTGTTAGGATTTCATTGGAGCATCATGCCGACCCTCCGGGTATATATAAAACCCATAGAGTTGACATGATGCATGAATGCAGCCCTGCTGAGTTACTCACCAGGGCTGCATTCATGCATCATGACGACCAACGGGCATGATGCACAATTTAAATGGTTAAATGTTAAGGTGGCTGGATGGGAAAGAGTCAAAGTAATTAGATTTTCGCCATATTCTCACTAAAGTCTCAAAATGATTTGTACTTCTCATATGTGCAAAAATAATAGGGGGGTCCCATGCATTTTTTTGAGATAGAGAAGATTCAACCCTATATAGGATCATATAGTGATTTGTCACATAAATCCTTAGATTCATATACTAAAGTAATTAGATTTTTTATAACTTCTTCAGCACTTAGATATTAAGCATATCTTTGCAGTAGATACAATATTGACATATGGTCCCAGGCATATTTCTAATATTTTTGATGATTGAAATAATAGATGTAAGGATATGGTTAGAATAGTGACATCTAGATTATATAGTCTTTTTCTATTGGTCATATACAGCAGCCCCCATGGTTCATGTGTAATGTCTCTGCCTCACTCACAGAAGATCCTGGGTTCAAATCTATGCCAAGCCTGCCTCTATTTTGCACATTTCGTCTATTCATAAATTCAATGTAACACAGACCCCTGGTGTCCAAGTGATGAACTAACAATAGCCGCCAGCCACCTTAAGGTTATTACTGGTGCAGCTGATGATGAATGCACTACCTCTGGCGGCACAAACCATAATTAGTGACAGGGCTACTTCAACTTTGAACTTTGAGTTATTGTTAGTACCTTCTCTAATCCTGGAGTAGCTCAACAGACAAAAATACCTTCCCGAAATGGATAATCTGTTAGAAACAAAGTGAAGCGTGGTAAATGGATAATCTGTTAGAAACAAGGTGAAGCATGGTAAATGGATAACCTGTTAGAAACAAGGTGAAGCGTGGTAAATGGATAACCTGTTAGAATCAAGGTGAAGCGTGGTAAACGGATAACCTGTTAGAAACAAGGTGAAGCGTGGTAAATGGATAACCTGTTAGAAACAAGGTGAAGCGTGGTAAATGGATAACCTGTTAGAAACAAGGTGAAGCGTGGTAAATGGATAATCTGTTAGAAACAAGGTGAAGCGTGGTAAATGGATAACCTGTTAGAAACAAGGTGAAGCGTGGTAAATGGATAATCTGTTAGAAGCAAGGTGAAGCGTGGTAAATGGATAACCTGTTAGAAACAAGGTGGAGCATGGTAAATGGATAACCTGTTAGAAACAAGGTGGAGCATGGTAAATGGATAATCTGTTAGAAACAAGGTGAAGCGGCAATTGTCATTTATCATAGGCACCAAGTTGAAGCATGGTGGCAATTGTCATTTATCATAGGCACCAAGTTGAAAAGGTGAAAGGGCTCGGAGGCAAGAAATGCTTATCTCTCCTGAGAAACGGAGGAAAAGAGTTCAACGCCTTTTTAAAAGGGACATAAATAATTATGAATGCAGCTCAATTGAGTGGTGGATTCAGGGAGGGTGGGGGGTGCATGCCACCTCCTTTTTACCAGAATTTAAGAGTTTCATTGCATCTTTTCCCTAAGATTAAGCCCAAAGTAGAGTTTTAATCTAGGGGCGCACCCTCTCCATTTCAAAATGCAGGATCTGCCACTGATTTACTTGTTGCCAGAAATGTATTCAATTCACAGGCCAGGGAGAACATATAAAAAAAATATTTACGGTTAAAATAATCTCTTTCTTGAAAAACAGGGTGCGGCCACAGTATTCACCAACAGAGAGATGATCCTACAGCGTGACATGATCGAAAAGACACTGTTCAAGGCCGTCAAGGAACGGCTTGGCGGAAAATGCTGCGAGAAAGATTGCTGGAAGACCACCAAGGCTAAGGGAAAGAGTGAGTAAACTTACTTTATACAACTAGATGTAGAAGCTTTGTTTAGTTATATGGGGGATTCAGCAGTAGTGGTGCCACCTGGGGGGGTTATAGTGAACTATGTGTGAACCGGTATTGAAGGGTGAAAGAGTGAGTAAGTGAGGTATAGACTTTTAATGCCATTTCGACAGCTAAGGTCATATTCAAAGCGAGAACCACATTACACAATTTCACAGAGGAATCTGTGGGTGCCCACACATATATGTACCACACACATCGTAATGTCCTGTTTAAGCGCCGGGATCTCAAATGAGCACTGGTCTCAAATAAGTGCCAGGGGTTTAGGGTTTTTTAGATTAATTTTAAGCCCTAAAAACTGTATTCAATTAAGCGCTTGTCTAGTGTATCAATGCACCCGGGGTACAGGGGGATCTAAATTAACCAGCGCCCGGACGCTTATATGAGTCACCACGGTAGTGGTTCATAGTGAATATGTGTATGTCTGATGTTAAAGGTGTGAGTGATTTGTTTTGCTCTCTGTTGTGATCTGCAATTAATATGATATGTGTATATGCTAAAGCAATGGTAGCAAGCACTACAGACATGTTAAATTTTGAAAAGGAACAGTCTAAATATTGGATACCATGCTTAATTTTTTACAATTTTGCTTTTATCTGGTTAAAGGCTAAAATTAGTGTTGGATATTATCAAACCTTTATGGACACCTTAATGTCTCAAGCGTTCATTTCTGTCTGTCGTTGTGACGATCCAACCATTCAGCCATATTATTAAGCCTGTTGGGCTGGCATGTTATATGAATGCAGAGCTATGGACAGGGCAGTTGAAGAACTAAGCTGATTTAAAGGTTTCCATAATCATTTGATTTCAACCCTATGTATTATCCTCTGAAAATTTGCTTTTGTAGATGTATGAGTGCTAGTAGCTCTATATGCATACAAAGTACTAATCATATTTTCACCTCTTTTCGTTCCCCGACATATAGAAATTTATCCAGGTAGGCCAATGGTCTGTTTGTAATTCTGTGGGAGGACCTATAGAATAAAGTCTGAGCTGCATGCTATATGTATTCTCACACTACTAAAGACCCTGTCAACAAAATGAAGCTGAAATTTACC
The DNA here is from genome assembly GCA_949317995.1 of Acholoe squamosa. Lineage (NCBI taxonomy): Eukaryota > Metazoa > Annelida > Polychaeta > Phyllodocida > Polynoidae > Acholoe > Acholoe squamosa. The sequence goes on along the minus strand of OX439039.1, from coordinate 3,211,750 downwards.
TTCATTTAAATACCACCTATTGATATTGGACTTACTACGCTTCGGTGTTGGCTAAATCCAATTGATTTATAAATCTATGTACGAAGTAGAATATCTATACATGTAGCAGTTATGAGCAATTTTAAATTAGTTCTGTGTTTTTGTATTAAAGTAGGATTAAATTCCCAGCACACTACTGCCACCTAAAGGACAATGGCAGTACCAATGCACTATAGCTGGTTCCTGGTAGCCTACACTGACTGCTTGGTTGTCATGGTTACATACTAATGCTTGTATTGTTTGGTCTCTGTTACTTATCACAGTCTAGTTATGTAGACTTGTGCAAAAATGTAGATAACTTTTCTTTTTATATAGTTTCATTTATGCAGTGACTAAATTGTGCTTGCTTGATTTCCTAATATCAACTAAAGATTGAGAGAGAAAATACCTTTCTTCTCAGTTGTGCATTTGATTATTGTACATTATTGATTTTATGAAAAGAGAAAATTTGAAATTTCCTTCACTAAAAATTAGCTTCCTACTCCATCAATATCTACATACTTATAACCTCACTATGCGATATTCTAATACCCAGCTTCTACCCTGATAATTGTAAAATAAGTTACTGGTTTCGGTTATAAGAGCCCAGCGCCATCCGCAAAAGCGGCGTGGGAACAGCTCCCCTAAATGTAAGGCGAATATAAGGTCATTCCTAGATCTGGTCCCAGCCAATTTTAAGTTGGTGCCCATTTGAGAAAAGAACAAAACAAACAAACATCAAAGCTGCACTGAGAAAATGACAGCCCCTGTCATCAGGGGTCCTGGTTCAGTGGGCTCTGGTTGAATTGGCTGTTTCAGCTCAGAGGGTAATGTATAACCAATGCATGTATGTTTGATTGGTAAATTATTGAATGTTGTGGTGATCAATTGTGTCATCATGTAACTTGATGGTAAATAGATATTACTGAATTCTTGGAAAGAATATCCCCTGAACCTGGGTTCTTGAAATAAGTCCCCTAAACCCCTTGGAACAGGAGCCTCTTGAACCTGGGTTCTTGAAATAAGTCCCCTAAACCCCTTGGAACAGGAGCCTCTTGAACCTGGGTTCTTGAAGCCCCCTGAACCAGACTCCTTGGAACAGGAGCCCCCTAAACCACGGTCCTTGGAACAGGAGCCCCTTGACCCACATTCCTTGGAACAGGAGCCCTCTGAACCAGGCCCCTTGAAACAGCCCTTGAACCAAATCCTTTTGAGGAGCCATAGGGTCATCAAAACAGGAACTCCCTTAGCCATGGGTCATCAAACAGGAACTCTCTGAACCAGGGTCCCTGGAACAGGGACCTTCTAAACCAGAACGATGAGAATAGTGCTGTCATTAAGATGGATATATACAGTAGTATCAAGGATAACTACCTCCCCAGAATATAAAATCCCTCTAGTGTAAGACATCCTTTTCTAAACATTTTGTTAAAAAAAAATAGTTTGATGAATTAGAAATATTGGATCCATATATACAAAACTATAATTGGTAGTTAATACGAATAGATTATGGAGAAATCAGTACATGTCCCGTACATATCATCTCATTGTACAGTCCTCAGCTTATGCTGAATGGATTAATTCTTAGACTTATATCATTTGAAACATAATTGAAACATAAAAGCCTTTTCTTGAGGCGGCCCTGGTATTAGAGAAATAAAGTCCAATGACCCTGCAGCCACACATCCTATATCAGAATATAGGCCACCCTTAAAGAAATCCCCTATTTTCTGAAAGTTAAAATTGATATTTGATGTGTACCTTCTGTTCTCTCTCTCCCTGTTTGGTGTAGGTAAGTGTGTGGAGGGGTGTAAGCCATACGCCACGTGCCAGGAGGCAGACTTTGGTCTGTTTGCGGAGGTGCGTTACTTCCAGCTGCACGAGCTGGTCACCCCACGAGGTCTCATCGAGCGATACCTGAAGGCGCTCACCCTGCAGGACGAAGACGCACGTGAGAAACTCAGGCAGCAGGCCATTATCATCAGGAAGGACACTGAGCAACTTGTAAGTAACATTTGTAGAACGAGAAATTCGTGAATGCCATTATACAGAACGAGCAAATTGTAAGTACTATTATTCAGAACGAGCAGCTTCTAAGTACTATTATACAGAACAGGCAACTCATAAGTACCATTTTGTAGAATGAGCAGCTTGTAAATACCATTATGCAGAATGAGCAGCTCGTCAGTGCCATTATGTAGAACAAGCAGCTTGTAAATACCATTATATAGAACAAGCAGCTCATCAGTGCCATTATGTAGAACAAGCAGCTCGTCAGTGCCAATATGTAGAACAAGCAGCTTGTAAATACCATTATATAGAACAAGCAGCTCATCAGTGCCATTATGTAGAACAAGCAGCTCGTCAGTGCCAATATGTAGAACAAGCAGCTCGTCAGTGCCATTATGTAGAACAAGCAGCTCGTCAGTGCCATTATGTTGAACGAGCAGCTTGTAAATACCATTATGTAGAACAAGCAGCTCGTCAGTGCCATTATGTAGAACAAGCAGCTCATCAGTGCCATTATGTAGAACAAGCAGCTCGTCAGTGCCATTATGTAGAACAAGCAGCTCGTCAGTGCCATCATGTAGAACGAGCAGCTCGTCAGTGCCATCATGTAGAACGAGCAGCTTGTAAATACCATTATACAGAATGAGCAGCTCGTCAGTTCCATTATGTAGAACAAGCAGCTCATCAGTGCCATTATGTAGAACGAGCAGCTTGTCAGTGCCATTATGTAGAACAAGCAGCTTGTAAATACCATTACATAGAACAAGCAGCTCATCAGTGCCATTATGTAGAACAAGCAGCTCGTCAGTGCCATTATGTTGAACGAGCAGCTTGTAAATACCATTATACAGAATGAGCAGCTTGTCAGTTCCATTATGTAGAACAAGCAGCTTGTAAATACCATTATGTAGAACAAGCAGCTCGTCAGTGCCATTATGTAGAACAAGCAGCTCGTCAGTGCCATTATGTAGAACGAGCAGCTTGTCAGTGCCATTATGTAGAACGAGCAGCTTGTAAATACCATTATGCCAAACGAGCAGCTCATCACTGCCATTATGTAGAACGAGCAACTCTTAAGTACCATTATACAGAACGAGCAACAAGTACCGTTACCATTGAAGTATTCAATGTAACAAGTGCACATAACGTAATAAGCGCACATCTCCCATGTTTAACATATACCTGGGATAACAACTGAAATGCCTGCAACTGTTTAGCAGATACATCATACCTAGCTCTCTCAGATTAACACCTACACGGCCCTTCACGCCTAGGGTGTGAATACGAGTATGCAGCACAGCCTCAAATGTGTGAAAATATGCTGAATGGGTGTAAACTAGGGGTGGATACAATGACCTGCTGCTGCTACATCAATATTGGTCAATGTCTGGGTGTGCGCTTCTTGGAAATAAATCTTGTTTTAGAGGAAGTATATTTTTCTAAGCCCACTGTGCAATAATTACATCAAATTCTTTATGTAGAACACCAGCTCATCATATCCTCTCCTCTCTATCTTCTTCCAGGTCCAGCAGAAGCTGAATACAGCCGAGGAAATCTCACAGAATGCAACCGCCATGTCTACCCTCTACAACTCCAGAGCTCTCGCTGAATCTAAAGCCACTGTCGAAAAGGCAAGAAGTGAGGGGCTTAAATTCCTGTACAGCGAGCTTGGCATCACCACCAAGGAACAGAAGAATGCTTTTGACTATCTCAGGACATTGAGGAAACATAACCGTGCCCAACTGGCAGTCGAGTACCAGACCTATGTCGCTGGTCCCATGAAGAACGAGCTATAAACTGGGCTTGGATCTCACATACATAGCTGGTCCCACCAAACCTTTACAAGTTAGAAACAGTGAGCTTGGACCTGAGAGCTTGGAGCTTAGAGTGAGAGGTGGATAGCAAGAAATTGCTGAGAAACATACATAAAAAATTCCTCATCGATGCTGGAATGACCATACTACCAACCACCATGTTTGCAATGTGAAAGGGCACATAGGTGAAATAGTGTCCCAGTAGGCCTGAAAATTGTTATACTATGGTACAATGTCTTAAACCAATGGGCCCAAAATTGAACCTAAAGGTCTAAAATGGTACCAATTGCCTCATGTTTTTCTGTAAGGCATAATATTGTAAAATGTACTAAAACTGTGTGCACTGCTGTAGCAATGAGACCTAATATTGTAAGGTCATGTAAAAAAAAGGAGGCCTGTTAAATATTGTATGAAAACGGAAAATGTTTTTTGCCGAAAGATAAAAAAACATGGTTCTTACCCTGTACTTGTAAATACTAGCCTTACATGGGTTTGTGATGGATGGGATGGCATGCTTGTTGTAGGTACATGGTTCATAAGGATCTATCAATCGCTTTTCTGTTGGCATCATAGCGTTTATGTTTTAATATTGCGTGTGTTTTGGAAGACTCAGGTAAATACGAAGCATCATGCGTCTGTGATTACAGGAACATTGTATCTCGGTAGTATTTAGTATTGTCATACTCCATGTATATGTGTTATCATTATAGCTCTGTGTCAGCTGAGGTTTAGTATATGTGCTGTTCTAACCAGTGTATAAATAGTAATACAAAAGCAGCGACACAGAAAAGATGGCTGTATCTCGACGCAGATGATATTGAAATCCTTACTGAAAATCTTTTTTTATCACTTTTCAATAAAAAAAAAAAAAGATATTGTAAATTTAGAATTAAAAAAGCTAATGGTAAGAAACAATCTTTTTTTTCTATGTCGCTGCTTATGATGCGACATTTTTCGCAAATCGATATTACACATTAGAGACTCATGTACATGCATCTAGCAGTAAACGTATGTACAAGTATATGTATCCAAGACTAAGGTATTTCTACATAGGTAGAGTTAGCATGGAGAGTCCGGCCATCATTTTACGACACCAATCAACATTATACGATCATTGAGTTAGTCATGAAAATCACTGTAAATAGACATACAACGAAAAGTCCCGAAACATTGTTATTCTACAAAACTAACCTACGACTTGAACTGACAACTTTGAACAACAGTCCCTTGGAATAAATTTGTTAAACCTTGCAGTGCTGCAAGATGCCCCAATGTCATCATTGATGCAGGATGTGGTACTGGCGAGTTACTCGCCAGAACTGCACTCGCGCATCATGTTGACCCTTTGGTGCGTTACTTGCCGGATGTGGTCTATATATGCTGCTTGATCGCAGCCCTGGTGACTTACCTAATAGGGCCGTGTTCATACATCATTCTGACCAAAGCGCATCATGGTATATTAAAACTATTCAGCACTTCATAAGTTAATACATAATTCACAAAAGTCACATTCAGCCACTTTGTCTAGTGCTGCTAGTCCACATGATGCATGACTTTGTCTAGTGCTGCGTACTAGATGTGCCTTCAGTTTTTGCAAATTGGCAAAAATTATGAATTATCATTATTTATCCACAGTTTTTGTACATTTCTGCTTTTTCTAGACATCTATATTGATAAAAAAAAACAAACTTTATTTAGTTGGGACCAATGTGTATACATTTAGAAACTTGGCCCTTCATTCCTTTATACTGATATCAAAATAGACTATTTTGGTAAGATAGACCATTCCTATATTGAGGACTTGTGTGTTTATGGATCTTACAGACAACTGAAACTTTGTCAAATAAAACCTCAACAACTTGTATCTGTTGTTCATTGTTTTACTGATCTTACATTGGGGGTCATTCATAAATGTCGTCAGCCCCCCCCCCTCCGATGTCATGTTTTTTTGTTGTTGCAAATTTTAGAATGCTAAAGGTATATGGAGAATTAATTGCGTCATGCCAGGCCTGATCCCCCCCCTCCAGCAGTCATTTGTGGACGGCCCCTTAGCAAGGGATACCTCCCTCAAAGACGACCCCCTAACTTAAAGAAAAAAGTAGCCTGGAATTTAGATCACTTTGATATGAATTAAACTGTAATTCACTTGATTAAAACACCCACCCAAAGGTCTCCCGCCCCTTAAGACATTCTTTAAGCCATTTTAGGCCCAGAATGCTCAGCTTGTGTTGGAGATTTTACGGCACATTTTGCACCTTCAACAATTGGAGTGATAGCAAGAAATCAAAACCCAACCTTTGAAAAAAAAAATGCCCTCAAAATTTTTGGCCTCAGCAGGTACAATTATAAGTTTTTTAACATGAATTTACACTTATTAGGGTTTTATATGAATTCAAATCAAAGACAACAAACAGGTGGTACAATAGAAGACGCCAGACGTCCACGATGTGATTTATTTGTCGTTGAGAAACCCTGATGCGCAGAAGTCTTGGTGGGACTCGAAGCACCAACAGATAATTACAATGTACACTATGTATCATAGTCCTAGTGGTACGGGTCGTTTCAACATGATGCAGGAGTGCAGCATTATGCCCATGGGTCGGCATGATGCACCAATGAAGTGCTGGTGAGTCTACTCACCAGCACTTCATTGGTGCATCATGCCGACTCTCTGGGAGTGCATCAACCTTGGTGAGTCTGCATGATGCACTAATGCAGTGCTGGTGAGTCACCTACCAGGGCTGCATTCATGCATCATGAGATCCGATTTGCATGATGCATGAATGCATAATTAGTCCTTAAAAGATCAACAGGTCAACATGTGCCAGATGTACAGAAAATATTTCTAATTCTCTGTATGGCACATTCGGAAATTTTGTGACACAAAACCTTTGAAGTTGCATTGTAGTTTTTATAAGTAAATTCTGTGTCCAAACTGTACCTCCCCAATTCTGCATACTGTATAGAACCGGGGACCGCTCCCCCACAAAAATACTAAAAAAAAATTTAGTGTGATACCCTGAAATAAATACCGCCATAGCTATTGTGACATAGTTTTAATGAAATGTGATGAGATGAAATGTAACAAGAGATGTGTGACCAGAGTCGATGTGAACATTCACATGGTATTCACGAAACTATTTACCCTTTAGGGGCCGCTGATGCATTAATGCATCATGCCCATTGGTTGTCATGATGCATGAATGCAGACACGGAGAGTTACTCCCTAGGGCTGCGTGTACCGCGATTGACACTTTGGGGTTGATACAATCCCAAAGGCTCAGCATGATGCACAAATGAATGCTAATCTTCCAGCACTGCATTGGTGCATCATGCTGACAGGAGCATGATGCACAAATGAATGCTAATCTTCCAGCACTGCATTGGTGCATCATGCTGACAGGAGCATGATGCACAAATGAATGCTAATCTTCCAGCACTGCATTGGTGCATCATGCTGACAAAGGAGCATGATGCCTCACGTAGCCTCTCGAGGTTTGAATGAACCCCACAACCCGCCTCCCCCCAATTTCCACCCAGCTGTAGATTGAAGTCATGCCTCTCCAATTTTAACAAGTTTTTACATACAAAGACAAACCTCAGTATTTTAATCTAATACAAAAATCACTTTAAATCATAAAAAGTCCTAAATCAATGTATACTGCAGACTGCAAACAGTGGTATTTGACTGGGAATGGTTTACGTTCGCATTCTTGAGGCAGAGGATATTTCCACTGAACAAAACATTATTCCACCCGACCGTGAACTACATCAGAAACATTTGTTTTATGCACAACATATGAAATAATTTCCAAGTATACGCTTGATATGTTTAACAGAGATTTCCACATGGTTCAGATTTTAAGCACATAAATGTTGAAATAATTCCAAGGACCGGCGCTTTAGAATAAAGTACCATTTCCGCCATGGGCATAATCCATGAATGCATTACCAGAATGCCTTTAAAGGGATAAAAACGCCGAATACTGAGATTTGCCTTGTAACAAGAGGTACATCGACTACGCTTTTATAAGCAGACATCCGTCCGTCCGTGCACACACTATGTGAGAGCGTCTGTCCTGTATGTGCCATGTACATTATACATATATAACAACAATAATGATGAGATGATTCCGATAATGAATGAAATGATTGTCGGCCTCATCGACACGTTGAGGCTCGGTGATTTGTTCTGTCCGTGGCTGCCTGCTGCTGATGATGCTGATACTCGCGGGGCTGTCTGCCTAGTGCTAGTTTTCACCACTAGGTGGCTGTCTGCCTAGTGCTAGTTTTCACCACTAGGTGGTTTTCCTCTTAGTGCTAGTTCTCACCACCAGGGGGCATGACTGAGACCGCTCCCTCTCGGGGCGCCCATAACAGTCGTATATACCTCCCTAAGTGACACATTACCGCTGCAGTCTTGTTAGCTCTGCACCCACACAAGTTCTCAGGAACTATTTCCCTCTGCTCACACAAGTCCAGGCGTAACCCGCCCAGAGTCGGCGCCCTTTATAAGGGACTTGTCGGTTAGGGTCGGGTTATTAAGCATGTATAGTGATGTCTGCTGTATGTTATAGTCTTTATGTCTAGGATTGCCTCAATCACTGTCGTCCTCCACTGTTATAACCGTCTTCTTCCGCTTCTTGGGTCGTGGTGGTTTCGCCAATTCCTCACCCTAAAAACAACAGAACAGAGGTTTCAAGTAGGTTCCAATTCAGGATCTCTTTACAGAGTCAAATTTCTATGCATTAAGATAATCAAGGTAAGCTATTCTTTACACTGTGATTCTAAAATACCATAAAACCTCTTTGCAAACTTTGAGATTGAGATACAAAACTGAGATCGGGCTGGAAATTTCATGGTTTAGTCCTGCTCTATGATGTCAAAATCCTAACTATATGCTGTACCACTGAGTTTTAGAAGACTCAGGGCAGGCATCTGAAATGAGCCACGACTAACCTGTAAATTCTCTGGTATAAGCCGCATATTATACCAGAATCCAAATCTAAATCAGGTTTCTAAGATTGGCCCAAAGTCTGGGTACGGCTTATACGAGGGTATGGAACAGTACTAAAACACCACATTTCAGGCCTCAGATGCAGCTTATAGCATTCTCCTAAAGTTATGGTGTGGCTAATACGAGGGTGCAGCTTATACGCAGGTGTGGCTTATTCATGCAAGGGAATTTGCTGTATAATTTTATGATATTTTATAGATCACTCACATCACTAGAGTCCTCTGATGTGTCGCTGTCGTCTATGATCGTCTTCTTGCCCTTGTTGGACTGAGACTGTTGCTGCATCATTGTTTTGTTCTGTGTAATCTGACTGGCCATCGCTCGTCGACTCGGCACGGCTCTTAACACTCGCGTTGTCCGCACGTCTTCAAAGTCCTCCGCCAACGCGAGGAGTTCACTGAACCTGGAGTGGTAAAAGTGGGCGTTAGTGTTTGACAGAATGAAACGGGAGCTTGTGTGATGTTTGACTTTTAAAGTTATGTCGACAAAAAACCTATTTTAACATAATAGGTGTATTTAAAAAAAAATGAAAACCTACTCTTAGAACCGTAGAGTTCCAAAAGTAGTCTATTTTTCCTTAAAAATAAGAAGCGTGTATATACTAGTTACATTGTTCAAAAACAACACCTTCCGGACATGAAAGAATTCACATTCATAGCTCTAGAAAATTATCTGACAATATTATATATCAATAAAATTGACCTCAGGGATTTATGATTTGTATTATGGTAATTAAAAGTTATGCATTATATATACACCTTCCCACCAGTACGATATAACTTACTTAGTTTTCATGGATTCTGAGCACGTTGTCTGGACGTGTTGTAACGCTTGCTGTAGCGACTCATTCATTAAAACTGAAACCAAATACATTGAACATGTTAGCGGCAAGCCTTTGGTTCGAGAGTTTACAGTAAATGTAATTGTTCAGGACTTTTGGTACCGTAATGTCCCGGGTATAAGGCACATCCTGCGTATACGTTGCACCTAGTGTTTTGGAAAATTGTCAAAAAAGTAAAATATTCATAACTTTGGTTCTTCTTAATGGCTTTTCAAAATTCAAAAAAACCTATGTGTAGTTTGGGGCCTCTGGGCCCTCTTACGTCCTATTATGACTGGGGGGGGGAGTGTAACATATCAAAAGAAATGGCCGAAATGTCTTGGTGTCTCCCTCGTGGAGCAAGTGAATACTAAAACCCTGCGTATAAGCCACGCCTTTTACGACTGGGTTTTTATTAAAAATGATAACTATAGAAAAACTAAAAATTTGCTTTTAATATCAGCTTATACTCCGACCCAGTCTTATAACCGGGGATTTACGGTAGCTACAGATAAAATGAGTGGCATTACAGCGTGTTACTTACAGGTGACGTTCTTACAGGTGGACCGCATGTGTTCTAGGTGTGCGAGTGTTTGGTCCATCGTGGGACCTTTGTCTTTGTCCTTGTCCTTCTCCGACTTTGTACTTTGTCTACAAAAAAAAAAGAAGTATAAATGTCAGTTTAAATACAAACAAAAATGCTTCTTTGTGTAAGCTTGTGCACTATTTATTAGTCCGTCTGATATCAAAAGTCTTGCACTTATAATGTGATAATAAAGTGAATAATACAACTTGCAAATTACATGCATCGTAAACTGAATAATGGCATTCTTCAATCGATATAACCTGACATATCAGAGGTGCTACTAGAAAATCAGAGAATTCTTTAAGCAGAATTTCCAATGGAACCAAGAACCAAGGAATTCCTGGTAAGATAGGAAAAGTGGCATCACTGAGGCCTTCATCTTTAGGGCAAGCTTTGAAAAAATGTACATCATTTTCAAATCCAAGTCATATTTAGACTCATCACACTTACTTTCTCTTCCTATTTGGCGTGCCTGCATTCTTCGTGAGTAGTGAGTGTAAGATCTCGGCGAGTTTGTCCTCATATTCCTGCGCCCAGAACTTGAGGATGGATACGGTAAACAGGTCGACCTTTTTACACTGACGACACAGGATGGGGCGCATAATGTCAATGCTAGGCCTGCGAATAAATGTGTAATTTGCTATATATGGGGCGCATAATGTCAACATTTGGCCTACGAATAAATAAGTATTTCTTTATATATCCGGCGCATAATATCCACATTCAGCCTTTAATTTTTTTTTTACTTCAAAATTCATTTCTCAGGAACTGAAAAAAACGTTTGATGTCTAGTCATATGATACTACCTCATTGTTGAAAAAGGAAACTTACCCATCCTGTTTTAACAATACAAGGATACTTGATAATGAAAAAGGAAACTTACCCATCCTGTTTTAACAATACAAGGATACTTGATAATGAAAAAGGAAACTTACCCATCCTGTTTTAACAATACAAGGATACTTGATAATGAAAAAGGAAACTTACCCATCCTGTTTTAACAATACAAGGATACTTGATAATGAAAAAGGAAACTTACCCATCCTGTTTTAACAATACAAGGATACTTGATAATGAAAAAGGAAACTTACCCATCCTGTTTTAACAATACAAGGATACTTGATAATGAAAAAGGAAACTTACCCATCCTGTTTTAACAATACAAGGATACTTGATAATGAAAAAGGAAACTTACCCATCCTGTTTTAATAATACAAGGATACTTGATAATGAAAAAGGAAACTTACCCATCCTGTTTTAACAATACAAGGATACTTGATAATGAAAAAGGAAACTTACCCATCCTGTTTTAATAATACAAGGATACTTGATAATGAAAAAGGAAACTTACCCATCCTGTTTTAACAATACAAGGATACTTGATAATGCTTCTGAATGAACTGCAAGAGATAAAAAAAGAGGCAAGATGAATATTTACAAAACTATTATTTATTTCTGGACTAATTCTATACTGCGGTTCACTATAACAGTACTTGGAGTGATAATGTTGTTTTTTTTATGTCTTCTATTAGCCGTAATAAGCAACCGGTTCATGTACGAGTTGGGACAAATACGTGACAATCTATGTTAGTTCTAATTTTGGCAAAGTGTCATGTAATGTGTGAATTACTTACTCGTGAATTCTAACTTGGGTAAGATGGGCATGAGATGTTCTACGGGGATGTTGTGAGCGGCGATTAGCTGCCATAAGAAGTACTGCTCGATGGTCTCCCACTCCAGACTCGCGTCTAAAATTAATAGAATGATAACATAACATCAGCATAAAGTAAGGTAACAAGAGTGCCTTTAACTGTCTTTATGGTGTTTGTTCCTCTGCGTAGATCGGCTGACAGTGTGCAGAAGAATACCACTTATAAGGGCGATCTTTGTGCAATAAAAGTATCAAAAAATTTTTTTAATCCATGATTTAATAGCAAACATCTCCAGATTATCACAAATTTTACTGTAACCTGAAAGTTTGTGAAATGATAAAACTCTGTGGTATAGCGTGTTGATGTTGTGAGAATATGTGTTCAACTGATCCATCATGGGATAGTTAGCCTTCTCCATTGCAATTAGTTTGTCGCCATAGCAACCGGACATAACCAGTTTAACATAGTTGTCTTTCATAGAAGCTGAATGCAGTGTACGTTAAACCGACTTAGCAGGATTATTTATAAGCCAATGAGATGATCCCAACGATTCACTGCGGTCCACTCAGGGCATGGGCGTGGAAAGCAGGGGGGACATGTCCCCCCCCCCCACTTTTGGCCAACTCCTCAAAAGGTCAAAACTAAAAGGTCAAGCAAAGGGAGTCAAAAATTGCAGAAAACCCCCTGGTCCCACCCACTCTGAAACTGCTTGCCATGCCCCTGTGGGGGCCAACTGGTACCCATCTGATAGGTCTTATCAGTAGAACTTGCTGGTAACAAGCTGCAGTAATGGCGGCGCCTATGGGGCGACCTGCTAATTCGGAATACTAAGAAAGGTTCATAAATGAATCATATCATGATGCAAGAATGAAGCCTTGGGGAGTAACTCGCCAGGCTACATTCATGCATCATGTCATCATGATACTATAGATTAAAGAAGGGCGTACAAATTGTCTGCGCCTCCAGCTCGAGGTGTTGATAGATAATGACCACTCCCTAAGCAGCCTCTAAAGGTACTTACTTAGTACGGAGAGGAACGAGTCTTTGCGGAACATGATGAGATGACCTTGGAGGATTTGACATATCAGATCTTGTAACTGGAAGTCAAAAACATACAACACTTTACCATTACATCAAAGTATGAGTGACAAAACTTACACCGGTAGATCATGCCGTATCATTATACCAATGGGCACGCAACAATAACACATTATATATGTGACAATCATGAAAATATTTGTTCATTTTGTCACATATTTGACCAGCAAAGCGCATAGAAGAAAAGCATGAATTTATCAACACCACTAGAAATTCTTGTTGCGGAGAGTGCTGGGACATTGACTATTTGCTGACAAATAACTGCGGAGGATAGGCTATAGATTTTCGTGAGCTACACTGGAGCCCTGCCCATACTCTGTTCTCTGTGCGCAGAGCAGAGGTTACACAGGAGGAGTGGATACTACACTGGATCACTGCCTGTAGTATCAGTCATAGCAGCAGTACCACAGGAGAGCCTCATGTACATGTGGCTATAGGTCCTACTGTGCCGAGAATAGCCTAGATGATACGGTCTGGTGGTCATCTGATGACCTGCCACGCCTAGCCGGCAGCATCACAGTTCACTGCCCACCTGACAGACAGTGATAGTAGGGAGGCAAAATTTTGAAATTTTACCATATGAGGGATAGAATGTTAGGGGATCTGATCCATGCCAAACTTGAAGTGTGGTCCACACTGATCAACTTTCAGGTTGATGCCATGTGCACTAATTGCTTTTCTCTGAAATAAGGTCTGATAAAGGTAGGCATTACTTAAATTCCATGTTTTTGCTATAACTTTGCAGGTGATTTCTAAGCCTCTTTTGAGATTTTGCCTCCCTTCTATGACGCATGCTCAGAGGCCGGTTTTGCTAAAAAAAAACACCTTGATAAATCCCCCAGAAAACCACTTTTTGGGGGGAGTTTTAAGAAAATGTATGGAGAATTATGTTGTGTATGAGGAGCTCAAAGCAATAAAAGATATTTTGAAGTTAAGTATGATTATTTTGAGCACAACAAATCTTCAAAAGTGTGCATTTTTCCCCCCATTACCCATAGATCATGCCGTACCGGTATATAGATATATAGATATAACAGATATGGCATGATCAATAACAGTCCATCAGAAACTCATGTTTAGTTAGGTTAAGTCAACTGGAGTCAATTATCAATAATATTCCAGCATTTTACTAATACTATTAGGATAGCATTATTTGACTACCGTAATCTCCCGCGTATAAGGCGCGTCTTATACGGGGGGTTTTAATTCTCATTGGATCCACAAGGAGGACACCAAGACCTTTCTTTTGATATCTTACATGCCCCCGTGGTCAAAATAGGACAAAATGGGGCCCAGGAGGGCCCAAGGTGGCCCAAGCTACCCATAGGTTTTTGAATTTTGAAAATTCATTCAGTAGAACCAAAGTTATGAATTTTTCATTTTTTTGAGAATTTTCCAAAACTCTAGGTGCGCCTTATACGCGGGCTGCGCCTTATACGCGGGAGATTACGGTAGAGACCTCTCTTTATCTGACTTTCACTTTGATCAATTATGCTTTGTTGGGTCTTTTATTGACATGTTGGATAGAGTATTTTCTACATAGTTTACTTTAGGGGGAGAGGTACGAATAATTAAAATTACAGTGAGCACATAGCAGTAGGGTGAAACACCTCTTTGCTCGATAATATTTGGACAAGAGGAAATTTTCCCCCTGTAAATTATTATTTGTAATCTGCCTACCTGAGAGCCGTCTATACTAGAGACGATGAGGTGGAGGAGTTTGGAGTTACCAATGGCGATGTTTGGGAACTGTGTGTAAATGTCAGGGATGAGAAAGGTGAAGAGACGCACGTCGTCTTGCTGACATCTCTGTGTAATATACAGGTACATGATTAGAACTGCGTGTAAATGTAATATACAGGTACATGATTAGAACTGCGTGTAAATGTCATATAGAGGTATATATATAGAACTGCGTGTAAATGTCATATATAGGTATATATTTAGAACTGCGTGTAAATGTCATATATAGGTATATATTTAGAACTGCGTGTAAATGTCATATATAGGTATATATATAGAACTGCGTGTAAATGTCATATATAGGTACATGTTTAGAACTGCGTGTAAATGTCATATAGAGGTACATATTTAGAACTGCATGTAAATGTCATATAGAGGTATATATATAGAACTGCGTGTAAATGTCATATATAGGTATATATATATAGAACTGCGTGTAAATGTCATATATAGGTACATATTTAGAACTGTGTGTAAATGTCATATAGAGGTACATATTTAGAACTGCATGTAAATGTCATATAGAGGTATATATATAGAACTGCGTGTAAATGTCATATATAGGTATATATATATAGAACTGCGTGTAAATGTCATATATAGGTATATATATAGAACTGTGTGTAAATGTCATATAGAGGTATATATTTAGAACTGCGTGTAAATGTCATATATAGGTATATATATATAGAACTGCGTGTAAATGTCATATATAGGTATATATATAGAACTGCATGTAAATGTCATATATAGGTATATATATAGAACTGTGTGTAAATGTCATATATAGGTATATATATAGAACTGTGTGTAAATGTCATATAGAGGTATATATATAGAACTGCGTGTAAATGTCATATATAGGTACATATATAGAACTGCGTGTAAATGTCATATGTAGGTATATATTTAGAACTGCGTGTAAATGTCATATATAGGTATATATATAGAACTGCGTGTAAATGTCATATAGAGGTACATATTTAGAACTGCGTGTAAATGTCATATAGAGGTACATATTTAGAACTGCGTGTAAATGTCATATATAGGTATATATATAGAACTGCGTGTAAATGTCATATATAGGTACATGTATAGAACTGCGTGTAAATGTCATATAGAGGTACATATTTAGAACTGCGTGTAAATGTCATATAGAGGTACATATTTAGAACTGCATGTAAATGTCATATATAGGTATATATATAGAACTGCGTGTAAATGTCATATAGAGGTATATATTTAGAACTGCGTGTAAATGTCATATATAGGTATATATATAGAACTGCGTGTAAATGTCATATAGAGGTACATATTTAGAACTGCGTGTAAATGTCATATATAGGTATATATTTAGAACTGCGTGTAAATGTCATATAGAGGTATATATATAGAACTGCGTGTAAATGTCATATAGAGGTATATATATAGAACTGTGTGTAAATGTCATATATAGGTATATATATAGAACTGCGTGTAAATGTCATATAGAGGTATATATATAGAACTGCGTGTAAATGTCATATATAGGTATATATTTAGAACTGCGTGTAAATGTCATATATAGGTATATATATAGAACTGCGTGTAAATGTCATATATAGGTACATATTTAGAACTGTGTGTAAATATCATATAGAGGTATATATATAGAACTGCGTGTAAATATCATATAGAGGTATATATATAGAACTGCGTGTAAATGTCATATATAGGTATATATTTAGAACTGCGTGTAAATGTCATATATAGGTACATATTTAGAACTGTGTGTAAATGTCATATAGAGGTACATATTTAGAACTGCGTGTAAATGTCATATATAGGTATATATATAGAACTGTGTGTAAATGTCATATAGAGGTACATATTTAGAACTGTGTGTAAATGTCATATATAGGTACATATTTAGAACTGCGTGTAAATGTCATATATAGGTACATATTTAGAACTGCGTGTAAATGTCATATATAGGTATATATATAGAACTGCGTGTAAATGTCATATATAGGTATATATATAGAACTGCGTGTAAATGTCATATATAGGTATATATTTAGAACTGTGTGTAAATGTCATATATAGGTATATATATAGAACTGCGTGTAAATGTCATATATAGGTATATATATAGAACTGCGTGTAAATGTCATATATAGGTACATATTTAGAACTGCGTGTAAATGTCATATAGAGGTATATATTTAGAACTGTGTGTAAATGTCATATATAGGTACATGTTTAGAACTGCGTGTAAATGTCATATAGAGGTATATATATAGAACTGCGTGTAAATGTCATATAGAGGTATATATTTAGAACTGCATGTAAATGTCATATATAGGTACATATTTAGAACTGTGTGTAAATGTCATATAGAGGTATATATATAGAACTGCATGTAAATGTCATATATAGGTATATATATAGAACTGCGTGTAAATGCCATATAGAGGTACATGATTAGAACTGTGTGTAAATGTCATATATAGGTATATATATAGAACTGCGTGTAAATGTCATATATAGGTATATATATAGAACTGCGTGTAAATGTCATATATAGGTATATATATATAGAACTGCGTGTAAATGTCATATATAGGTATATATTTAGAACTGCGTGTAAATGTCATATATAGGTACATATATAGAACTGCGTGTAAATGTCATATGTAGGTATATATTTAGAACTGCATGTAAATGTCATATATAGGTATATATATAGAACTGCGTGTAAATGTCATATAGAGGTATATATTTAGAACTGCATGTAAATGTCATATATAGGTTTATACCACGATTTCGGCACTTCCGGTGGGTTTATATGCAGTTTAGCCGTGCATTATTCTGCATATACCACCCATGTGCATTTTTGAAATTTTTGGTATATACTTTTTCGGGGTGGAGTTGGACTTAGAATATTTTTGGAAATGTTTGGCGGACATACAAAGTCAGTCTAGCCATCTTCCATTGTGAAAAATCGTCCAAACTCGTATGAGGATTGAACCCCGGCCGCAGTGGTGGTAGGCGAAGGCCTTAGCCATAGCGCCACACTGAACGGTGATGAAATCCAATGCGAAGGGAAATAAGTTCTAACCTGCTATGTTTCCAGTCAGTTTTCGTATGGAATCCAACCATAACATGTTATAATATTAAAATCCCAAGAAGTATTCGATCCAAAGACGAGGAATGCGTGCTAATTGTCTCCATTTTCTTCAATATAAATAAGAATCCATTGATTTTCCAACACGGTCCGAAATTTTCGGCGTCTTCCTTGCACGACGAGCGGATGACCTATATCCACATCCGGGCCACTGACACACTTTCGCCGAACAAGGAGGCGGGTGGGAATGGCAGACCGCGACTCGCTTACGATGGGAAAATCAATGGATTCTCCTTTATTTTGAATATATTGGACATAATACGCATGGAGGGATCATCTAGACTATCTAAGGATGTATATGTTTTAATTTGAAAACTTGTCATGGTTGGATTCCATACGAAAAGTGAGTGTAAACACGGCGGTACCTCTCCCGGCCAGAACAAAAACAATGGCTTCGCGCAGAGCGCTGACCCGGGCCGTGTCGCTTGCTTTTACAAAATGTATTCTCCTGGCTATAATCTTTGGATATCAGGTAAGAAATTAATACAAAATGGAGGAAATGGTGGTATAAACCTATTAGGTGATGCATATCGGGGCCCCACGGGCTGTATATGCTGTATATACCCTCGCCGCTCCGCGGCTCAGGTATATACAGCATATACAGCCCTAGGGCCCCGATATGCATCATCTATTAGCTTAATATATTTAGAACTGCGTGTAAATGTCATATATAGATATATATTTAGAACTGTGTGTAAATGTCATATATAGGTATATATTTAGAACTGCGTGTAAATGTCATATAGATATATATTTAGAACTGCGTGTAAATGTCATATATAGGTACATATTTAGAACTGTGTGTAAATGTCAAATGTAGGTATATATATTTAGAACTGCGTGTAAATGTCATATAGATATATATTTAGAACTGCGTGTAAATGTCATATATAGGTACATATATAGAACTGTGTGTAAATGTCATATATAGGTATATATATTTAGAACTGCGTGTAAATGTCATATAGAGGTACATATTTAGAACTGCGTGTAAATGTCATATATAGGTATATATATAGAACTGCGTGTAAATGTCATATAGAGGTATATATATAGAACTGCGTGTAAATGTCATATATAGGTATATATTTAGAACTGCGTGTAAATGTCATATATAGGTATATATATTTAGAACTGCGTGTAAATGTCATATAGAGGTACATATTTAGAACTGCGTGTAAATGTCATATATAGGTATATATATAGAACTGCGTGTAAATGTCATATATAGGTACATATTTAGAACTGTGTGTAAATGTCATATAGAGGTACATATTTAGAACTGCGTGTAAATGTCATATATAGGTATATATTTAGAACTGCGTGTAAATGTCATATATAGGTATATATTTAGAACTGTGTGTAAATGTCATATAGAGGTACATATTTAGAACTGCGTGTAAATGTCATATATAGGTATATATTTAGAACTGTGTGTAAATGTCATATAGAGGTATATATTTAGAACTGTGTGTAAATGTCATATATAGGTATATATTTAGAACTGCGTGTAAATGTCATATATAGGTATATATTTAGAACTGCGTGTAAATGTCATATAGAGGTACATATTTAGAACTGCGTGTAAATGTCATATAGAGGTACATATTTAGAACTGCGTGTAAATGTCATATAGAGGTACATATTTAGAACTGTGTGTAAATGTCATATATAGGTATATATATAGAACTGCGTGTAAATGTCATATAGAGGTATATATTTAGAACTGCGTGTAAATGTCATATATAGGTATATATATAGAACTGCGTGTAAATGTCATATAGAGGTATATATTTAGAACTGCGTGTAAATGTCATATATAGGTACATATTTAGAACTGTGTGTAAATGTCATATATAGGTACATATTTAGAACTGTGTGTAAATGTCATATATAGGTATATATTTAGAACTGCGTGTAAATGTCATATATAGGTATATATTTAGAACTGCGTGTAAATGTCATATATAGGTATATATTTAGAACTGCGTGTAAATGTCATATATAGGTATATATTTAGAACTGCGTGTAAATGTCATATATAGGTATATATTTAGAACTGCGTGTAAATGTCATATATAGGTATATATTTAGAACTGCGTGTAAATGTCATATAGAGGTACATGATTAGAACTGCGTGTAAATGTCATATAGAGGTACATATTTAGAACTGCGTGTAAATGTCATATATAGGTATATATATAGAACTGCGTGTAAATGTCATATATAGGTATATATATAGAACTGCGTGTAAATGTCATATATAGGTATATATTTAGAACTGTGTGTAAATGTCATATATAGGTATATATTTAGAACTGCGTGTAAATGTCATATATAGGTATATATTTAGAACTGCGTGTAAATGTCATATATAGGTATATATTTAGAACTGCGTGTAAATGTCATATATAGGTATATATTTAGAACTGCGTGTAAATGTCATATATAGGTATATATTTAGAACTGCGTGTAAATGTCATATATAGGTATATATTTAGAACTGCGTGTAAATGTCATATATAGGTATATATTTAGAACTGCGTGTAAATGTCATATATAGGTATATATTTAGAACTGCGTGTAAATGTCATATAGATATATATTTAGAACTGCGTGTAAATGTCATATATAGGTATATATTTAGAACTGCGTGTAAATGTCATATATAGGTATATATTTAGAACTGCGTGTAAATGTCATATAGATATATATTTAGAACTGCGTGTAAATGTCATATAGAGGTACATATTTAGAACTGCGTGTAAATGTCATATAGAGGTACATATTTAGAACTGCGTGTAAATGTCATATAGAGGTACATATTTAGAACTGCGTGTAAATGTCATATAGAGGTACATATATAGAACTGCGTGTAAATGTCATATAGAGGTATATATTTAGAACTGCATGTAAATGTCATATATAGATATATATTTAGAACTGCGTGTAAATGTCATATATAGATATATATTTAGAACTGCGTGTAAATGTCATATATAGGTACATATTTAGAACTGTGTGTAAATGTCATATAGAGGTATATATTTAGAACTGTGTGTAAATGTCATATATAGGTATATATATATAGAACTGCGTGTAAATGTCATATAGAGGTACATATTTAGAACTGCGTGTAAATGTCATATATAGATATATATATAGAACTGCGTGTAAATATCATATAGAGGTACATATTTAGAACTGCGTGTAAATGTCATATAGAGGTATATATATAGAACTGCGTGTAAATGTCATATATAGGTACATATTTAGAACTGTGTGTAAATGTCATATAGAGGTATATATATAGAACTGCGTGTAAATGTCATATATAGGTATATATTTAGAACTGCGTGTAAATGTCATATATAGGTATATATTTAGAACTGTGTGTAAATGTCATATATAGGTATATATATAGAACTGCGTGTAAATGTCATATATAGGTATATATATAGAACTGCGTGTAAATGTCATATAGAGGTATATATTTAGAACTGCGTGTAAATGTCATATATAGGTATATATATAGAACTGCGTGTAAATGTCATATAGAGGTATATATTTAGAACTGCGTGTAAATGTCATATATAGGTACATATTTAGAACTGTGTGTAAATGTCATATAGAGGTATATATATAGAACTGCGTGTAAATGTCATATAGAGGTACATATTTAGAACTGTGTGTAAATGTCATATATAGGTATATATTTAGAACTGCGTGTAAATGTCATATATAGGTATATATTTAGAACTGCGTGTAAATGTCATATATAGGTATATATTTAGAACTGCGTGTAAATGTCATATATAGGTATATATTTAGAACTGCGTGTAAATGTCATATATAGGTACATATTTAGAACTGCGTGTAAATGTCATATAGAGGTATATATATAGAACTGTGTGTAAATGTCATATATAGGTACATATTTAGAACTGCGTGTAAATGTCATATATAGGTATATATTTAGAACTGCGTGTAAATGTCATATATAGGTATATATTTAGAACTGCGTGTAAATGTCATATATAGGTATATATATAGAACTGCGTGTAAATGTCATATATAGGTATATATTTAGAACTGCGTGTAAATGTCATATAGATATATATTTAGAACTGCGTGTAAATGTCATATATAGGTACATATTTAGAACTGCGTGTAAATGTCATATATAGGTATATATTTAGAACTGTGTGTAAATGTCATATATAGGTATATATATAGAACTGCGTGTAAATGTCATATATAGGTATATATTTAGAACTGCGTGTAAATGTCATATAGATATATATTTAGAACTGCGTGTAAATGTCATATAGAGGTACATATTTAGAACTGCGTGTAAATGTCATATAGAGGTACATATTTAGAACTGCGTGTAAATGTCATATAGAGGTACATATTTAGAACTGCGTGTAAATGTCATATAGAGGTACATATTTAGAACTGTGTGTAAATGTCATATAGAGGTACATATTTAGAACTGCTTGTAAATGTCATATAGAGGTACATATTTAGAACTGCGTGTAAATGTCATATATAGGTATATATTTAGAACTGCGTGTAAATGTCATATATAGGTATATATTTAGAACTGCATGTAAATGTCATATAGAGGTATATATATAGAACTGCGTGTAAATATCATATAGAGGTATATATATAGAACTGCATGTAAATGTCATATATAGGTACATATTTAGAACTGCGTGTAAATGTCATATATAGGTATATATTTAGAACTGCGTGTAAATGTCATATATAGGTATATATTTAGAACTGCATGTAAATGTCATATAGAGGTACATATATAGAACTGCGTGTAAATGTCATATAGAGGTATATATTTAGAACTGCATGTAAATGTCATATATAGATATATATTTAGAACTGCGTGTAAATGTCATATATAGATATATATTTAGAACTGTGTGTAAATGTCATATATAGGTATATATTTAGAACTGCGTGTAAATGTCATATATAGGTATATATTTAGAACTGCGTGTAAATGTCATATATAGGTATATATTTAGAACTGCGTGTAAATGTCATATATAGGTACATATTTAGAACTGCGTGTAAATGTCATATAGAGGTACATATTTAGAACTGTGTGTAAATGTCATATAGAGGTATATATTTAGAACTGTGTGTAAATGTCATATATAGGTATATATATATAGAACTGCGTGTAAATGTCATATAGAGGTACATATTTAGAACTGCGTGTAAATGTCATATATAGATATATATATAGAACTGCGTGTAAATATCATATAGAGGTACATATTTAGAACTGCATGTAAATGTCATATATAGGTATATATTTAGAACTGCGTGTAAATGTCATATATAGGTATATATTTAGAACTGCGTGTAAAAGTCATATATAGGTACATTGTACTGCACAGGATGAGAAGACACACACGTATTTTTGGAGAAGATGGTTAAGTCCAGGCCTTAGGCCTATGTGTGATTGAGTCCTATGTTCTATGTTCAATGCCCCTGTAGGGTTAATAATTTTACTGCTGCTATGTGGCACTGAGGGGGGTTAATGACCACTGGTGAATGCAGGCTTGAAGAAATACCTTAATCCCCTATTGTTCTTTGCTGCTGACCTGTGACCACCCCAGAACGGAGGCTATTCTCTGTCTCTAAGGTGTAAATGATAGCTGTACCATATACATGGCCTCTGGGCTACCTTCAACTATATAATATACCAAAAACATATACACCAATACCAATGTGTATAGTGGAGTGAGTGAGTAATGGTTGTTTAACGCCAAGCCGACAGCTAAGGTCATATTCATGGCGGAAAAAGTACATTAGACATCATGTCACAAAGGAATACATGTGCCTGTGCCCGTGCATATGGACACCAGACACATGTAAGAAAGAGGGGACAGGAAAGAGGAGATTCAAGGAACGAATATGTGCCAGTGCCCGCGCATATGGACACCACCCACACTCAGAGAGGATAGAAAAGCAAGACATAGACCCCTTTTAAAGATGGCCTGGGGCTGGGGAGGCCCGACCAATGTGTATAGAGACAGGGTATGGGCCAAATTTCTCTCTTTGTTCCTATGTCTGTCAGAATCTCTCTTTGTTTCAATGTGATTTTGTGCAGCAGTCTATGTATATATAAGTATGTGATTGACGTCTAGTCAATCACATAATAAGAGACATGCGACATTAAAATTAGAGTGCAGTGACAAACTTCAGGGGATAAGTAGCATGTCCCATTCAAGAAATTTTTGAAATTTTCTGGACTTTTAAAATGTCCAATTAGTCAATTTGATGATAAGTAAACGAACCTGTAAGTCGGTCAGTAAACACGTCGCGATGTCCTTAGCCTCCATACTGTTACAGAAGTCTTTGTACGCTGACATCTTGTCGTCATGCACCTTGCTGTAAAATACAATATCATCAAAGGTTTTACACCAGATTTTCCCCTCTTTTACTATTTTCATTTATTTTTTGTCAATCACACTCCAAACAAGCATCTCACAAAATATATTTACAGAAATGATCATCGCAGAGAAAATGGCGTAAAATGTTTCACTTTTAAATTGTGCCATATGTTTGATTATGAATATGTAAGCAATATGATTTGAATAATTTTCAGAATCAACTTATATATTGATTGTTGGGTACTTCATTCCTGTAAGATTTGACTTAAATTACTAAATTAAAGATAATGGTGCTTTCTTACAGGTATACTTTATAAATATGTGTATTAATCGTGTCCTTAATGTTGAAATGCTGATTAGTTATAAC
Source organism: Acholoe squamosa (assembly GCA_949317995.1). Taxonomy (NCBI): domain Eukaryota; kingdom Metazoa; phylum Annelida; class Polychaeta; order Phyllodocida; family Polynoidae; genus Acholoe; species Acholoe squamosa. Next base: position 3,187,034 of record OX439039.1, on the reverse strand, counting down.
AGGTATAAGTATGCACAGCAGTATTTTTTGTGTCTTTAAGGCACTAATGTTAGTCAAAAATCAGCCCCCCCCTTTTTTTCACTGCAGCACACCATGAAAAACAAACAAAAAACTCATGTACAATAGATGTGTCAAGTGTTACCTAGTTGTTTGATTTCATATTGGTAATTTATGATGATATATGTAAAGTCAGTAATAGTGTACCTTAGTACCATCAGGGATGCCATTTCACAAAAAAAGATAATTATGAAAACTCCAGATTTTAATCAATAATTTGATATAATTCAATACAGAAACACCACAGAAGGGTAGGGAAGGTGGCACCTTTGTCTAATGTACATAAAAATCCTTCTGTCTTTTTTAAAAGAAGAGTCAACAAAAGAAAAAAAAAGTATAGACAATACAACATGACATAGCATGTAGAAAAGGTGTTGTATTGTAATCTCCCGCATATAAGGCGCATCCTGCGTATAAGGCGCACCCAGAGTTGAAGAGAACCCTATAAGGCCTGAATTTTGAAGGCTTAATACTGCTCTATAGTAAAAGTACCTCGCCTATAATGCGCACCCTGACTTCAGGCTTATTCTATAAGGCAAAAGAGGCCTCTGATTCACGTATAAGACGCGCCTTATACACGGGAGATTACGGTAATTGGTATACCATCATACATTTTGCCATGCGAACGCGAAGCACAACAGTAGACATGTTGATATCTTTCACATTTCGTCCACTATAAAGTAACATGATAAAGGGTTCGGATAGAAATGGGAAAAATTCTTTCCTGACCAAGTTCTCTTTGAGTTTCCCCCCTAGAGCATGATTTCTACACCATCGACATCGTACAACATGCATGTTGCAGTTATAAGCCATGACCGCGGTCTGCGCAACAATAGATGACAGCAGACATACCATATAGTACATAGTACAAACGTCTCAAAATTATATCACAATAACAGAAACGTACAGAATATTCTGTTAAACGTAACCGTACAGTTGGGGCTTGAAATCCACCAAAACAGGTCTCAGTTTGAGTAATCCTAAGAGTAGCGTCTTTATTGTGCTCCTGTACATCCCATATTGTCTGAGGTGGATGAGTATACCTTGGTCATTCATTAGAGAGGTTTAGCAACCACTACGTATAGGAAATATAATGCAGACTTACAGCATACCTCCCTATTTTTGTTACAATACATGCAAGTGCTGTGCCTGTAAGCCCCCCCCCCCGGCCCCGCTTAACCACGGAGCTTTACGTTGGATATCAAGGTTTGTCCTTACAGTTAAGGTGCTTGTACCTTTACAACTTATGTCAATGTAATTCTGCTGTGTGCGTAACAAGCCTTGGTCTTAAGGTGGCTTAACTCATTAACTAAGTTCTTCATTAGAGCATCTTGACAACCCTCCGGTCTGTAGTGCCCCCTTTGGGTTGACATGACGCATGACTGCAGCTCTGGCGAGTTACTCGCCACTGCCCATCATGACGATCAATGGTCATGATGCACCAATGCTATAGAGGCCTTTATAGGCTGAATTCATCGACTTATTTGTCACTGCAATGCCTACAACCTGTGGACAAGACGCTCCGTCAGGGAGGTGCATCATCATAAGCCATGGAGGCAACCTTGGTGATGCTACCCACAAGGGCTCGTCCATGTATCACGAGTATACCCAGAGAGTGTATCAACCATGTACCGTCAGTATGATGCGCGAGTTACTCACCAAGGCTGCCTTCATGCATCATGGCGACTCATGTACACTATAGGACTCAGTATGGAGGCCTAGTGGAGCCTCCATCTTGAATTTCGCTGGTTGAGGTAAAACCAACTGATAAGACATACCATGATGGGTACCTCGTCCCTGGTTAACAGCTACTTCCAGGGACATGCTGGTCCCATCATATCAGTTCTTATCAGTGTGTGTCACCGGAACCAGCTCCAGACCAGCTAGTGGCCAATACACTATAAAATACTTACAGGTTTACCCATTAAGGCCACACCAAATTAAAAAGTTGGTCTATGAATTTCCTGCACCTTATTTTCTAAACTGCAAATTTTATTTTTATTTGAAAAATAGCTTGTCTATGGATCCCGCCCACATCATTTTCTGGCAAATTTGATTTTTTTTCTTTTTGAGAAAAAGAACTTGAAGGGTCAACCAAAGAAGTTACAGAAACAGCAGACCACTCATTGAATATGAAAAAAATTTACAGATGTGGATTCCAGTATTTTTGGTGTGCTTAGAAGCTGAAATAGACATCTGAGCCAAAAAAAAAAATAATAAAAAAAATCAAAAAAAATCGCCCTCTCCAAATTTAAATATGAAAGTCCATAGACAAATAACTTTTCCTAGAAAAATAAAATAAAAATTTCGCCCTCCCTCCCCATTTTCTATATTAGAAAATCCATAAGCAAATGTCAACGACCATGGAATATTTTTGCATCGTATTCCCCGAAGTGAGTCTGCCGTATTCAATCAGGCCTTATAGGCCGAGTTGAATGCGGGCAGACTCACCGAGGGGAATGCGATGCAAAAATATTCCATGGGAGTTGATATTTGCATTTATGTCATGGCCCTACGGGGTTAATTTGCTTTAAAATAGAGAAACACAGCTCAAATCTGTTCAGAATCCAAGATGGCAGACACCCATTGAATACGGCCACATTGTATTCCATCCCCCCATTGAATACGGCATATCCAGTACTGTTCTATAGTAACGGTCGTATCTGCCATGACATAAATAGAGCAATTTTTTAATTTGGTGTGGCATTAGGGTTTGATAATGCATGAATACATCATGTCCATCAGTGAACATGATGTGATAATGGAGTCCTGACGTGTTACTCACCCGGACTACATTCACCTATCTCATACTGACCCTACAGCTTCCAAATATTCCCACAGGGTCAGCATGATGCTCCAATGAAGTGCTGGCGAGTCTACGCGCCAGCATTTCATTGGTGCATCATGACGAATGATGCATTGATGTACCAGCCCAGAATCTCTGCCCTTTTTCAGTGCAAGGCTACCGTAATCTCCCGCATATAAGGCGCAGCCCGCATATAAGGCGCAGCCCACGTATATGGCGCACCTAGAGTTTTGGAAAATTCTCAGAAAAATGAAAAATTCATAACTTTGGTTCTACTGAATGAATTTTTAAAATTCAAGAACCTATGTGTAGCTTGGGCCACCCCGGACCCTCCTGGGCCCCTTTATGCCCTATTATGACCAAGGGGGCATGTAAGATATCAAAAGAAAGGTCTTGCTGTCCCCCTTGTGGATCCAATGAGAACTAAAACCCCCCATATAAGACGCGCCTTATACGCGGGAGATTACGGTAGGATACAAAATAAATCATAAAAAGATGCCACATCCAAGATAACAATGACCACCAATTCCCAATTTCTGCCAAATATAATTTCAGACTTCATGAAATTTGAATATAAAAAAAGACAACATCTAAAACACCACAAACCCAAATAATCAGGACAACAAAATATAAAATGAAGTGGCATCCCTGGTTGGTATTACGTGTAACTTAAAGGCAAGCCGGTTGGCTTTTAAGTTAACTACAAGAAGTCAATCCCACACAAATAGATCCCAGCGTACTAATGGTAATTACGTACTCATCTCTTTTTTCCGCTTTTGGTTTGTCTCTGCGTGACGGAAAGGAAAAAAAGCATCCAAACACACAAAGTCAGAAACAGTCCAGAATAGGTCCGGAATCATCGGCCTTCTATACGACTTACTCCAAGACAATTTGTAATGAGTTTCTTTGAATTTGTGAACATTTTGTTAGAATTTGTACAAGTTTACGATATGTATATTTGAACATGACATCAAAATCATAATTTGACACAAAAAATGTTAACTGAAGATTAGAAGGGAAGGATTTCAGTCTACTATAGCAGTGCATTCGGTAGCTCGTCTAAGTGTTACTAAAGCTGCCAATGTGTCACATATACAGAACCGCTATATTTAAGTGCCCGGCACTTATATATTTGGGTGCCTGCCCTTCTATTATAGTTATTCAAGGCTAGACTTCAGTGTATGAAAGACACTTCCAGACTCGTCTACCTGGATGGCTATTACTGTAAATCCCTGGGTATAAGGCGCATGTCACGTATAAGGCGCACCCCAAAAACTATAGCCAACTGTGTAAAGGGGTACCACAGACGAACACGACTCGATCACCCGATCCTGACAATCGGGAGCATCTGAACGTATGTGCAATCGAGTCTGACCATATCAAACATGTTTGATGTTCTCGATCGGATCAGGCCTTGGATACCGATTGAGTCAGGCCCATCTGGGGTCCCCTTAAGATGCAATGGGCTGCGCCTTAGACGCAGGCTTTTATATATACAACCATCAGTTGGAATATGGTGCCTAAACACAGCGGTATGTTTACTAACGATGACTGCAATCTATCCCCTATTTACAGAAGTGGACAAAGTTAACAATTTGATACATCATAAGATCCCGAAAGGAAAATTCGGGTTGCAAGAAGCTTTGCAGTGTATATCGACACTATGAAGCAGTGGTCAGAAGGCAAGATCCTGTCTACTAAATAAACTGACTATATCATGGCAAGAGAGAGAGAGAGAGAGAGAGAGAGAGAGAGAGAGAGAGAGAGAGAGAGAGAGAGAGAGATATGACACAGGTAGACTCCAACTTCTGACTTACTCATTTTGTGAAGTTCAATTGCCAGTGCTTACTGTAAATTCTCCTGTATTATAAACCGCACCCTTGTTAAAGACGCACCCGACTTTATAAAAGTCGGGGCAGAAGCTATAAGTTGCCAGAAGAGTGAAGGCTTTATACTGTTATGTAGTATTAAATACCCCTCTATAAGCCACACCCTCACTCTGGGAACATTCTATAAGCCGCAATAAGGATCTGGTCCTTGTATAAGCAGCGGCATATACCAGAGAATTTACGATAGAGCAAATTTATTCTTAGACCAACACACCTAGCAATAAGTGTCATACCCCGACTGCCTCCCGTTCTGCACTAGTGTCTACCCCTGGTGGTAGAGACATGAAACAGTGAGCAGCATGGAATGCGGCAGGAGAGACACATAGACAGACAAGAGAGTTGACCTACCTGACTTTAAGGAAGTACAGGAAGAGGTAACCGATACGCGGCGTCTTGTTGTACATCTCCTCTAGTAGTAACAAGATGGGCTGACGGCTTGGGTCCTCCTCTGGGGTCTGACACAGGTTCCTGTTATAAAGAAGATATTAACAGTTATTATATATACTAACAGTAACAGTACGGGCTGACAGCTCGGGTCCTAATCTGGGGTCTGACGCAGGTTCCTGTTATAAAGACGATATTAACAGTTATTATATACACTAACAGTAACAGTATGGGCTGACGGCTCGGGTCCTAATCTGGGGTCTGCCACAGGTTCCTGTTATAAAGACGATATCAACATTTATTATATACACTAACAGTAACAGTATGGGCTGACGGCTCAGGTCCTCCTCTGGGGTCTGACACAGGTTCCTGTTATAAAGACGATATCAACATTTATTATACACACTAACAGTAACAATATGGGCTGACGGCTCGGGTCCTAATCTGGGGTCTGACACAGGTTCCTGTTATAAAGACGATATTAACAGTTATTATATACACTAACAGTAACAGTATGGGCTGACAGCTCGGGTCCTAATCTGGGGTCTGACACAGGTTCCTGTTATAAAGACGATATTAACAGTTATTATATACACTAACAGTAACAGTACCGGCTGACAGCTCGGGTCCTAATCTGGGGTCTGACGCAGGTTCCTGTTATAAAGACAATATTAACATTTATTATATACACTAACAGTCACAGTACGGGCTGACAGCTCGGGTCCTAATCTGGGGTCTGACACAGGTTCCTGTTATAAAGACGATATCAACATTTATTATACACACTAACAGTAACAGTATGGGCTGACTGCCCGGGTCCTAATCTGGGGTCTGACACAGGTTTCTGTTATAAAGACAATATTAACAGTTATTATATACACTAACAGTAACAGTATGGGCTGACTGCCCGGGTCCTAATCTGGGGTCTGAAACAGGTTTCTGTTAAAAAGACGATATTAACATGCCCAAATAAGACATTGGTTTTAGGCAGTCTTATCCTAGCACCCAGGTCCATTACTTTTTGTGGGAAACATGGCAGAAGTTTGACTCCCTACAGAATAGTCTTTTTTTTTATATATGCACAAGTGTTGATTAGAGGAAACCCTCAAACACTTACCTGAATATCACAAAGAGCGGGGTGCCGATAGAGTCTTCTATAGATCTGGAAATGAGATGAGAGAAATTCTTTAGTCAGGGGTGTGAAATCCTAAAATCCATTTCCTCTGAAGCTACTTCACAATGATTTCCAGTTTACATTTTTACATTATATAAAGGTCATTTAAATATGGAATTGGACACATGCTATCTTCTCTTGTACAGAGAGGCTAAAAACTACCACTGGGATACTCAAATTTCTAATTTCGGGTGACAATAGATCTTAACATTGGAAAAATCTCTAAGGACCCCCCCCCCCATATAAATGGAAATTTATTTTCTCAGTGGATTTGCACAGATCTCAGGAATGATCCATGTGAGCATCAAAACTGCGGAATTCCGCGTTTCCACAGAGATTTCACACCCTTGTTAGTACATCACATCTCTCACTCAGCAATTTATCAACCAACAGGCCGTTGAGTACACGATTATTTAGAGGATGAGGTCACTAGGTGGCAGTCTAAACCTGTCCCGTCTAATAAAATAGCACCTGGCTGTGGAGTTATCCCACTTACTAATTGCTCCATATTGGGAATGTTCAGTAACAGCAGCATAAGACCTCACATGACCGCAAAGCCTTTGTGTATCTACCTCTTTACTGCATGCCGACTAATGGGCATGATTCACCAATTAACTGCATGCCGACTAATGGCCATGATTCACCAATTCACTGCATGCCATCTAATGGCCATGATTCACCAATTCACTGCATGCCGACTAATGGGCATGATTCACCAATTCACTGCATGCCATCTAATGGCCATGATTGACCAATTCACTGCATGCCATCTAATGGCCATGATTGACCAATTCACTGCATGCCATCTAATGGGCATGATTCACCAATTCACTGCATGCCATCTAATGGCCATGATTCACCAATTCACTGCATGCCGACTAATGGCCATGATGCACCAATTTACTGCATGCCGACTAATGGCCATGATTCACCAATTCACTGCATGCCGACTAATGGCCATGATTCACCAATTCACTGCATGCCGACTAATGGCCATGATTCACCAATTCACTGCATGCCGACTAATGGCCATGATTCACCAATTCACTGCATGCCGACTAATGGCCATGATTCACCAATTCACTGCATGCCGACTAATGGCCATGATTCACCAATTCACTGCATGCCGACTAATGGCCATGATGCACCAATTTACTGCATGCCGACTAATGGCCATGATTCACCAATTCACTGCATGCCGACTAATGGCCATGATTCACCAATTCACTGCATGCCGACTAATGGCCATGATTCACCAATTCACTGCATGCCGACTAATGGCCATGATTCACCAATTCACTGCATGCCGACTAATGGCCATGATTGACCAATTTACTGCATGCCATCTAATGGCCATGATTCACCAATTCACTGCATGCCGACTAATTCGCTGCATGCCATCTAATGGCCATGATTCACCAATTCACTGCATGCCGACTAATTCGCTGCATGCCGACTAATGGCCATGATTCACCAATTCGCTGCATGCCGACTAATGGCCATGATTCACCAATTCGCTGCATGCCGACTAATGGCCATGATTCACCAATTTACTGCATGCCATCTAATGGCCATGATTCACCAATTCACTGCATGCCGACTAATGGCCATGATGCACCAATCTACTGCATGCCGACTAATGGCCATGATTCACCAATTCGCTGCATGCCGACTAATGGCCATGATTGACCAATTCACTGCATGCCATCTAATGGCCATGATTCACCAATTCACTGCATGCCATCTAATGGCCATGATTCACCAATTCACTGCATGCCGACTAATGGCCATGATTCACCAATCTACTGCATGCCGACTAATGGCCATGATTGACCAATTTACTGCATGCCATCTAATGGCCATGATTCACCAATTCACTGCATGCCGACTAATGGCCATGATGCACCAATCTACTGCATGCCGACTAATGGCCATGATTCACCAATTCACTGCATGCCATCTAATGGCCATGATTGACCAATTCACTGCATGCCATCTAATGGCCATGATTGACCAATTCACTGCATGCCATCTAATGGCCATGATTGACCAATTCACTGCATGCCATCTAATGGCCATGATTGACCAATTCACTGCATGCCATCTAATGGGCATGATTCACCAATTCACTGCATGCCGACTAATGGCCATGATTCACCAATTCACTGCATGCCGACTAATGGCCATGATTCACCAATTCACTGCATGCTGACTAATGGCCATGATGCACCAATTTACTGCATGCAGACTAATGGCCATGATTCACCAATTCACTGCATGCTGACTAATGGCCATGATGCACCAATTTACTGCATGCAGACTAATGGCCATGATTCACCAATTCACTGCATGCTGACTAATGGCCATGATGCACCAATTTACTGCATGCAGACTAATGGCCATGATTCACCAATTCACTGCATGCCAACTAATGGCCATGATTCACCAATTCACTGCATGCCGACTAATGGCCATGATTGACCAATTCACTGCATGCCATCTAATGGCCATGATTCACCAATTCACTGCATGCCGACTAATGGCCATGATTCACCAATTCACTGCATGCCGACTAATGGCCATGATTCACCAATTCACTGCATGCCGACTAATGGCCATGATTCACCAATTCACTGCATGCCGACTAATGGCCATGTTTCACTAATTCGCTGCATGCCGACTAATGGCCATGATTCACCAATTCGCTGCATGCCGACTAATGGCCATGATTCACCAATTCGCTGCATGCCGACTAATGACCATGATTGACCAATTTCCTGCATGCCATCTAATGGCCATGATTCACCAATTTACTGCATGCCGACTAATGGCCATGATTCACCAATTCACTGCATGCCGACTAATGGCCATGATTCACCAATTTACTGCATGCCGACTAATGGCCATGATTGACCAATTTACTGCATGCCATCTAATGGCCATGATTCACCAATTCACTGCATGTCATCTAATGGGCATGATTGACCAATTCACTGCATGCCGACTAATGGCCATGATTCACCAATTCACTGCATGCCGACTAATGGCCATGATTCACCAATTCACTGCATGCCGACTAATGGCCATGATTCACCAATTCACTGCATGCCGACTAATGGCCATGATTCACCAATTCACTGCATGCCGACTAATGGCCATGATTCACCAATTCACTGCATGCCTACTAATGGCCATGATTCACCAATTCACTGCATGCCGACTAATGGCCATGATGCACCAATTCACTGCATGCCGACTAATGGCCATGATTCACCAATTCACTGCATGCCGACTAATGGCCATGATTCACCAATTCACTGCATGCCGACTAATGGCCATGATGCACCAATTCACTGCATGCCGACTAATGGCCATGATTCACCAATTCACTGCATGCCGACTAATGGCCATGATGCACCAATTCACTGCATGCCGACTAATGGCCATGATTCACCAATTCACTGCATGCCGACTAATGGCCATGATTGACCAATTCACTGCATGCCATCTAATGGCCATGATTCACCAATTCGCTGCATGCCGACTAATGGCCATGATGCACCAATTTACTGCATGCCATCTAATGGCCATGATTCACCAATTCACTGCATGCCGACTAATGGCCATGATGCACCAATTTACTGCATGCCATCTAATGGCCATGATTCACCAATTCACTGCATGCCGACTAATGGCCATGATTCACCAATTTACTGCATGCCGACTAATGGCCATGATTCACCAATCAAGTGCTGGCCAAAGTGTTCGCTTGCACTCTTCAGGAGTGTATGAACACAGTAGGATCGACATGATGCATTATTATTCATGCATCAAGAAGACAAATGGGCATGATGTATCAGCGGGTTTAAAGCGCATACTTACTCCTCGTCAGGCTCGTTAGGGAAGATGTTGTTCACAAAATGGCGCATGAAGAGCTGCGTGAGACACTGAGCCAAGATGGACGCCTGGTCCTGGTCAAAGTCCCCGTTCTGTATGACTGTGTCAATCACTCTGTCCATCATATTACATTGGATCTCATTGTCTCTGTAATAGAAATAACAAATAATGATAACACGAGACGGTAAAATGTCAAAATCACCACTCTGTATGACCGTTTCAATGACTGTGCATCATGTCAAATTTATCTCTGAAATGAAAATACTGTAACAACCGCCCACCCCCTTTTTGAAGCTTTTTCAGACTTCAAAAAGACTTATGTTTATACAGGTATTAAAACTCTTTGACTACAAAAGTACCATAATAATAACAATTATTTCATAAGTGCCCTGGGCGCTTATTTCCTACACTACAGATTTGAAAATGATTCTTTTGTTTTTACTCTAGAAAAAAATTCTTCAAAGTACCGTAATCTATGACGCAGTGCGCGTATAAGACTCACCTAGAGTTTTGGAAAATTCTCAAAAAAATGAATTCATAACTTTGGTTCTACTGAGTGAATTTTCAAAATTTAAAAACCTGTGTGTAGCTTGGGCCCCCTGGACCCCCTTATGCCCTATTATGACCATTATGGCATGTAACATATCAAAAGAAAGGTCTTGGTGCCCCCCTTGTGGATCCAAGGAGAACCAAAACCCCTCGTATAAGACGCGTCTTATACGCGGGAGATTACGGTACTATAAATAAGAAATCAACATTGTACGTACGTTTCACTTTGAACATCGATGACGGCCATTTTTATTTCATTATCTAACTGTTCCAGTAGATCTGTGATGTCGACGGGCTCAATCGTCACGGTCTCATGGATAGGTTCAAAGTGAAGGTCTGATGAGCTTTTCACTGGACGGAAGATAAAAGTAGATATAAGTTGTGAAATCAGATCAATACGAGTGAAATTCAACTTACCCGGTAGAATTTTTGACATGTTTTTTTTTTCTTTCGTCTACACCATGGTTTATGTGTATACTGATACAAATTTCTCCAAACACAGACCATATGTCCACATCTATACACCATACAAGTATGATATATTTCTTACATATGTCATGAGAGTGGCAATGCAGACGGATCAAATGAATGCATGATCCAGCGATAAAACAGAACGGCCTACAGAAAGGTGGGTTTCACGCTTACATGTAATTTTGGCGAGATATCACCGAGTGGGTTAAGATGTTCCCAAGGAGTTTTGAAAATTCACAAATAACCACACACTATAGAATCACAGTTATATCCGTATGATCCAAGTTGTTTGCATAATCATTATGACCAAATTTCAAGATCTTAACAGAGTTTTGTTTTTCCATGAATCTTTAAAAACACCTCTAAATTTCAATTCAAGTTTAGGATACTGAAATTCAATTTCCAAACATTTCTCCACCCGAAACTCTTGATTATTTAATGTTTTTTTTTTGGGTTTTTTTTTTTTTTAAATAACTATCATTTGGTCTATCTGAAACCCATTTTTCTGTGATGGCCCAAAGTCAACAATAAACAGAACAATGACACAGATGACAGTAAGGAGTACCGGTTGTTGGCGTGGCGGGGGCGGCGTGATTACGCAGGATGGCGCTGCGACCACCCGACCACCAACTAGACATTGGTACTACCGCGGGTGCAGCCACGGAGGGAGGAGTCTCCGCATCACCCCCTGACGTGGGACCCTGCAGTGGCGCCACCTCCTCACCTGGTGGGTGAATCAGGTACTACTTTAATAAGCTCACACAACCACATGTATACAGTGTACAGTTAAACAGTTAACGCTATAGAGGGTTATAGTGCATTACCGTAAATTCCCTCGTATAAGCCGCATACTCGTACAAGCCTCACCCTGAGTTTGAGAGAATGCTATAAGCCATATCTGGGGCTTGAAAATCAGCATTTTAATACTGTCCTCTTGTCAGGGGTGTGAAATCCTAAAATCCATTTCCTCTGAAGCTACTTCACAATGATTTCCAGTTAACATTTTAATATAAAATTAATCGAGTACTTACCTGTAAGTATGAAGATTAATTGTTGTTCCAGGAGCAACGATAGATCGTTGCGGGGTACATAGGAGATGCGCATGCGCAGATCCGTAGATGTCAGACGTCTGCTGGCAGTGAATCAATCGCTGAAAGAAATCTCATTTCTGGTACATAGGAAATCAATATCTATACTATTCAATTGTCGTAGTTATATAGATGAATTCGTATCGTCGAATAAGATCTATATATAGATATTATATTCAAGAATACTTGAATATTGTAGATTAATGATTATGCCTGACTGTCACTAATCTATTCATCCTAGGGAGGATGGGTGGGCCTATGTACCCCGCAACGATCTATCGTTGCTCCTGGAACAACAATTAATCTTCATACTTACAGGTAAGTACTCGATTAATTTTATATTCCAGAGCGCAACGATAGATGTCGTTGCGGTCTATCATAGGAGACTTTAAAGTTCAGCTGATTCACTGCCCATTTCCATAGTCCTATCTTATCTGTTTACTAATTCCCACAGAGGATTGTAACACAGGACTGTTTAGGAAAAGTGAATAATTTTATTCAACCTGACTCTAACAATAGTCAGGCGAAGAAAAGGAAAAGTGGTTGTTCTCAGCCAACCAAAAGAAAAGGCTAATTTTCTTTTACCCTTATCTGCGGGTTTCAAAAGGCAAAAACAATGCCAAATCAAAAGACTAACTGATTTAATCAAGTGGAGCACCTAAATATGGTGCTAACAATCTCAAATTGAGTATTTAGCAAGAATACTTTTGTACAGTCACTCAATTGAGTCCTCCAATAAAAGTCTGGCAAGAGTTTTAGGAGGGTTGGGCTTCTCAATGGGTTTGTTGTAGTGCTTCGCCATGGTCTTGGCATTTTTCCAAGATCCATGGCGAAGCAAGACAGCAGTGGATACACCGAGTCTCCCTCCAGCAGAGGTGCTAGCACCCCTGGTGGAGTGAGCTCGGTATACCCTGGTGTCGATTCCAGCCGCAGTAAGTACCGCGAGGATCCACCTCTTTGAGGAGTCCTGCGTGATCTCCTTATGTGGCCTAATGTAGGACAAGAAGAGCGAATGCTTCATTCGCCCTTTCTTGTCCTTTCTGAAAGGCTTCGTGATCTGAACGTATCGTTTCAAAGCACAGACGACGCACAGAGTCTCCTCCTCATGGAACGGTTCCAGGACCAGTTCCTTGAGTGGTTCCCCCGTACGTGCTGTTTTCATTAGATTCTTTAAAACGAAACGCACAGAACCCGAGGCCGAATAAGTCATATTTCGGAGATCAAGTGCTGGAATGACTTGACCCCGTTGGCCTGTGACTAGCATAATCAACATGACTAACTTGAGACCCAACGACTGAAGGGACAGGGTCTCGTTGGCACCCCAACGCCGGAACATGCTGAAAACCAGCCTAACATCCCAGAACTGGGAATATCTGGGAGAAGGAGGATTCCTTCTGTAGGCGGTCTGGACGGCCCTGCGTACCCAATAATGGGTACCCATGGTCGCCCCGTTGTCAAGGTTTTGCACTAAAACCGACAACGCACATCTTGCAGCGTTAATGGTGCCGAAGGCCTTGCCCTTTTCCGAAAGAAGCCGTAAGAAACGGCACACCTCAAAAGGGGAAGGGGAGCGATAGGAGACATGGTGAATTATGCAGAAAGTGGCCCACTGACTCATGTATGTCTCGTACACTTTACGTGTACCAGCAGACCAGCTTTCTAGCAAGAATTCAGCGGTCTTCCTATCACACCCCGGGTTCTGAATAAGGTCAAGTTTCACAGTCTTAAAACCTGAAGGCCTATGCCTCTTACGAACCCCCCTCTTCCCTTCGATTCTAGATTTCCGGGACGAGGGTGGATTTTGATGCTGGGAAACTTGTGAATTAGAGGATACCAGGCCCTGCCCGGCCAGTCTGGCACTACTAAAACCAGCTTGTTAGGTTTCTCGCTTCTGGCCTTCCTCACGACTCGTGCGACCAAACTGAAAGGAGGGAAAGCATAAGCATTAATTCCCTCCCAAGACATGGTAAATGCATCAACATGGGATGCTCCTGGGTCTGGCATCCAAGAGCAGTAGAGGTCACATTTGTGATTTAGCCTGGAGGCAAAAAGGTCCCACTCTGGTTTGCCCCAGATCCTGCATATTCTATTGAATATGCGATCATTGAGGCTCCACTCGAGATTGTCTTTAAAGACCCGGGATGCTCTGTCCGCTTTGATATTCAAGATACCAGGGACAAAGGATGCCGTGATCCAGGACCTTCTTGCCTCAGCCCAACCCCAAATGAGCCTAGCAATTTTGTCACATCCAGGAGATCTCACTCCACCCATCTTTGACACATAGTGCAAGGCGGTCATGTTATCCGTGCGTACGTGTACATGGATATCCCTGACTCGCCCTAAGCTATGCAAGGCTAGGTTGATTGCACAGAGTTCAAGGACATTAATATGGTCCTTTTCCTCCGGCAACCATCGCCCACCTATAGTATGATCACCGAGATGGGCTCCCCAACCTTGCATGCTGGCATCTGTGTCAATGGTGATGTCTGGAGTGGAATTTCTTATTGAGCAGGGGTTTTGAGAGTTGTTTAGCCACCATCGGATATCTTTCTTAGCTTCTAGGTCTAATTTCATGGTGGCTTCATATTTCCCTTTATTTGCTTTCAAGGCTCCGTTTTTACAACGTTCTAGAGCCTTGTAGTGGCTCATGCCATACTCTACTCCCTTGGAATAAGCATTGAACATACCAACCAATCCAGCCACCTCTCTAATGGTTGGATTGCGGGCATGTAGGATTTCTGATGCTACTTGCTGGACTTTATCTAATTTCTTAGCAGGTAGCGACACTGTCATCTCTTCTGTATTAATCAGAAATCCTAGGAATTCCAAGCTGGTAGAGGGTGTCATGACTGATTTTTCTGGGTGCACTACAAAGCCCAGAGAATCGAACAGATGCGCCAATTTGGTTGTGGCTTCTTGACATTCAGAAAATGTCTCCCCTATAATGAAAGTATCGTCCATGTAGGGGAAGGCCATAAACCCTTGTTGGCGCAGAGTGCAAAAAATGGGGGATAATAACTTGGTGAAAATTCGAGGAGCACAAGATATGCCATTGGGGATCACTCGGTACTGAAAAAGCTCATTGTTCCATACGAACTTCAGATATTTCCGGTCTGATTCTCTGATCGGGAAAGTGTAGTACGCATCTTTCAAGTCAATGGATGCCATGTACACACCTTCACCTATCAGGTTAATAGCAGTGTCAAGATTATCCATCTTGAAATGTTCATATGGCACGAGGTTGTTCAGTTCCGTGAGATCCAGGATGATACGGGTATCTCCATCGGATTTCGCAACAGGGAAAATGCAAGAAATCCATTGGCCCTCCTCATCCTTTACCTTTTCTATAACACCTTGGGCAAGCATTCTGTCAATTTCTAGATCTATTTTACGCGGATCATAGTCTTTCAGATCATAAGGTCTAGGTACATGTTTTTGGTGTGGAAAAACATTAAACTGAATTTCAATTCCACCCACATTGCTCAGAATCCAGGGGTCACTTGTGACAGTTTTCCAATTGTCCAAGAAATGGACAGTTTGCCCACCAAAAAAGTTTTCAGGTGTATTGGAAAGGCAAAGGTTGTCCTTCACAGCACGCACCTTTACTTCTTTCCTCTTTTGGAGGAGCTGCCGCGACCTCCTCGACCACCCCGGTTGCTGCGACTGGATTGGCTGTTGCCGCCTCTCGCGTATCCGCGGTAGCTGCTGCGATAACTTGATCGCCCGCCGCCCTTCCTGTTTCGGTCGCCTTGGCGAAAATCCTTTGTGCGTCTGAACCCTTTTTTGGAGCCTCGCCTTCTAGGGGCTTGTCTGAGTTTCAGAATCTTCTTCGTAAACTCTCTTTCTTCTGCCGTTTCTGTTACGATGGACTTCGCTTCGGCGAACAGGGTAGCACCACCCATTGGGGCATCCATAATTTCTTGTTTTATGTCCTCTTGGATCTTGTGGCGCAAGTTCTCTCTTCGCCTACGTACAAGAATATTGTTTGCGTATCCCATGAGTTCGATACAGTCTATTGCACCTTTTGCACACTCATTTAGCTGATCGTCCAAATCGCCCCTATCTACCATCAGAGAGATGACGGGGATTACCGCAGTCATCGCGGCCATAATGGCGGACTGGGCCTTAGCCATGTACTCATCGGGGACGATCTCTCTTTTTTCCAGTCTTTTCTTTATGGAGGCTTCAAGTACCGGAACGACCATGGCAGCCACATTTTTGGGTGGAGGGTATTCATCGGTTACCTTTGGTTCACACTCTTTGGCGTTGGCATTCAACAAAAGTCTCTGGATAGTCGCAGCAAGTCCAGTCTGAATAGCGGAAGATTTCTTAGGTCCGCGCTCTTTGCTGAGAATCTCTCTAGCTTTATCAGTAAAGGCACCACTTCTCTGACCTTCGAAAGGGTCTTCAGCATTGTCAGAATCATCCTCGTGGGTATGATCATCTTCCTCTACAGACTGTTTTTTCTTTTTGGGTCGCTTTTCTGCCTCTTCACTCATCTCGCGAAGGCGTTTTTTGGTTTTTGGGAGGCGCTTGGATTTTTGCCCTCGTGACCTTGAGTAGGACCTGGACCTACGTCCACGTGACCTGGAACGAGATCTGGACCTACGTCCACGTGATCTAGAACGAGATCTGGACCTACGTCCATGTGGCCTGGAACGAGATCTGGACCTACGTCCATGTGACCTTGAGCGGGACCTGGTTCTATGCCTGCGTCCACGTGATCTGGATCGGTTCCTAGATCTGTGTCTGCGTGAGTGTGAGCGAGAGCGAGATCTAGACCTTGTCCTATACCTGCCTCGTCTCGAGCGTGATCTGGATCTGGTCCGAGATCTGCGGTCATGAGAGCGTGATCTAGAGTATCTTGTGTGCTTTCGACGACCTCTGCTCTTCTCTCGAGATCTGTCGGGGCTAGATGATTCATATTCATCATCTTCTTCGTCATCGTTTCCTCGATGATCTGAGCTTTGCTGCTCTTCTTCTTCCTCATCTGCCTCTTCCTCATTATCATCTTCTTCTGCTTCAGACAGTTCATGGTCTTTGACAGATGATTTAGGCTTTGGCGCATGTTTCGCCTTTTTATCAGGTACTTTGGCAGGAGGGGACTTCTTTTTGGGAGCCACTCTCTTTTTGCTTGGTTTGGGACTCTCAACTGACGAGTCCAATTCTTCGATCTCATCCCCAGTGTGGACTTGGGCTTTAGTGATAACTTTGCTGCCTTCCGCCTTCATGATGGCGTTGATTACTGCCGTCTGCTGTCTAAGCGACGTAACTTTTTTCAGGACTTGTGGAAGTTTAACCACCATCAGAGGCATCTGCAAAAATTCAACAGAATTTTTGTATTAGTTATTGGTTTTAGTTATAAGCATTTATAACTACTCAATAACATCACAAGCAAAGGATTTTTTGGGCATAAGGTATGGGTGTTTTTGAATTTACTATTCAAACCTTACCATTTTAACCCCAACTGTGACAATTTCTCCAATGAAGAAATTTTTCGGCATAAGGTGTAGGTGAAAATATTTTACAGTACAGTCACCTTTAAACCTGGCTTGGACACAGTTTTGACTTGAACTCTCACCGAGGAAGTAAGTCAATAATTTCTCTAACTGAGAAATTTTTCGGCATAAGGTATAGGTAAAATCATTTTTACGCTTCACAACCTATACAGCCTTATTTTGACACCGTTCTTAAGACTTCTGCCCTCCCCGGGGAGGCAGGTCAAAATTTCAAACGAAATCGAAAAAGTTGAATTTATTATCAACTTACCATAATTGTGCCGGGGGGCCACAATATATGGCGGTGTCAAGGTCACAGTACACCCAACTCCTCTGACAAGTCCTACCACAGGCCGGGACTGTTCAAACTGGAGTTACTGTTAAGAAATGTACCCAAATTTCAATAACAGTGGCTATCTGTACAGCGAGCACAGATTCAAGCGTCTTAGTTGGTGTAGGCAACCTCCCTGATACACAGCCATATCAATCACAAGTCAGTCTGTGAGAAAAAGGATGGCTGAATGCCACTTCATTTCATCAGAAATTAATGTGGAGACCTGCAGCGGTCCGACTTTGAGTGCAGGCACAAAATAATTTTAATATACCATAGGTTAAGTCCACCAGCTCAGATTATAGCCAGGTGGGTCAACAGACTGAACTCCATCAAGAGGCATATCTGTGACAATCTAACCAGTGCAAAGGTCTACTAAAATTATTTCGTTTGATGATGTCAACTGAGGTTCCAGATCATGAACCTATGGGTAGATTGACAAACATCAAGTGTCAATCAAGGCTTCAGAACACAAGCCTAAAAATGACAAACTTGGTTAGTTTTGGGGATAAAAGAGGTAAACTGACAGGTAAAAGGAAGCAGAAATCCTCCTAAGTAACCCTAAACAGGAGTGTGGAGATAGATAACCTCAAACACCACCCCAGAAGGCAGACTGACACTAGAGTGACAGTACAGGCCTTGGTCTATGGGAACTACCTCTATTATCGCCCAAAAACAAACAAACAAAAACATAACATACAAAGCAAACCAAGTAAAAATGGACAAGAAAAAGGTGAAAACGATGGAAAAACAGAGTAATCTCACAGTTTTTGGAAGAAAATCCGTCTTAAAGGCACCAAAATAACAATATAACCGAGAAAACGGCGGGCCGAGACGAAAAGTTCGGCGCCGAACCGGAAGTGGCCGGAAAATACCGGAAACTCCCGAAGATTTTGCCGCCAAACGGTTCTAAGTTATTGTAGATGTCGTAAAGGAAAACAAAGTCGTATTATCGACAAAATAAGACGGAAAATGCCCAAAAACAGTAGATATTAACAAAATATTGAAGGATTACTCTTTAAAACATCAAAAAAGGTGGGAAAACTCGCCCAAAGTAGAACGATCGGGATAGGAACCCAACTGCTTCTCCGTGATCGGCGGGAAAACAGAGATCGTTACAAAAAGTGAGAAAAATAGCCTAAAGAGGCCTAATCTTAACTTTTAAGGCGAATTAACCCCCTAAAATGGAATAAAAACAGATATGAAAAATGGAAGTATAGCGAAATTGCTAAAAACTCACTCGAATTGTAAGCCAAATTGCGAGACGTCCTCCTTCTATGGAAATACACAGCAGTCTGAGATCTACGGATCTGCGCATGCGCATCTCCTATGATAGACCGCAACGACATCTATCGTTGCGCTCTGGAACATTATATAAAGGTCATTTAAATAGTCAATTGGACACATGCTATCTTCTCTTGTACAGAGAGGCTAAGAACTACCACTGGGATACTCAAATTTCTGGTTTTGGATGACAACAGATCATAACATTGGAAAATATTCTAAGGACCCCCCCCCCATATAAGTGGTAATTCATTTTCTCAGTGGATTTGCACAGGTCTCAGGAATGATGCCTGTGAGCATCAAAACTGCGGAATTCCGCGTTTCCGCGGAGCTTTCACACCCCTGCTTGTGTAAAAACCCTGCTATAAGCCGCACTTCTTTGAACTAAACCTATAAGCCTCACGCTCATTTGGGTTCTGGTATAAGCCACGGCTAATAAGAGAGAATTTACGGTAGTTGCTGTGATGAATCTGACAATTCCTTTAAATATGAGCTTAATTATGGGTAAGGAGGGCAAATAAAGTAGGTACCATGGGAAGTATAATCTATGTGAACGTTGGCATTATACCAGAATTTGGCACTGGCGAGTTACTCCTCAAGGCCACATTCGAGGAACATGATCACCAATGGGAAAAATGCATTAATGGCCCTTAAATGATTAAGGAAGTGGCCAAGGAAGTTATGAACCCTGTAGGGTTAGTATGATGCATTCATGCAGCACGCACCTTTTAACTGGGCTAGGGAAGCCGCCGCACCCCTGAATTTAGGAGTGAGTGAGTTAATAGATATTTAACGCTATTTTGACAGCTAAGGTCATATATTTATGGCGAGAACTACATTACAAAATTTCACAAAGGAATGTGTCAGTGCCTGCGCAAATGTGCACCACAAGCATCTGAGGGGATAGGAAAGAGGAGAAATAGACCCTTTTTAGTGGGCTAGGGAAGCTGCCACACCCCTGACTTTAGAAGGAGTGAGTGAGTGAGTTATAGATATTTAACGCCATTTCAACTGCTAGGATCATATTTATGGCGAAAAATATATTGTACAATATCAGAGGAATGTGTCTGTCGGTGCCCGTGCATATGTGCACCACACACATAAGATAGGATAGGAAAGAGGAGACATAGACCCCTGTTTTCAGTGGGCCACGGAAGCCCGAAAGAGCTGTAAGCCACATCAGTTGCTTAAAAATCATAGGTTTAGTAATGTTCCCAAAATAGTGCCAAATACCCTCCCATAAGCCAAAACCCGACTTTTGGGCTGATCCTATAAGTTGCATGTTGGTTTTGGTTCTGGTACTACCTGCGGCTTGTACAAGTGAATTCACGGTATTTTCTTCTAGTGCCATGAAAAATTGCTGTTATAATATACACCGCGTGATCCAGATCCATGGAATAAAGATTGATAACAATACGGTAAAACCTCGTCTATAAGCTGCGGCTTACAAGACCAATCCGGCCTCCAGGCCTCAAGATGCGGCTGTAGGTAGCGTTTTACTGTTATTATCATTATAGCCCTTTGTAATGTTGTGTTACTCCTGGGACTCCCAGAACTGGCGAGTAACTCAACTACACTGCATTGGTGCATCATGCCACTGAACCTTCAAGTGTGCATCAATCCCAGAGGGGCAGCATGATGCATAAATGCAGCTCAGTCATGCTACTCATCCGTGCATCATGACAACAAAAGGACATGGCCGATCAACCCTTTAAGGCCCCCACTGCATTCATGTATCATGCCCATTGGCCGTCATGATGCATGAATGCAGCCCTGGTGAGTTATTCACCAGGGCTGCATTCATGTATCATGCCCATTGGCCGTCATGATGCATGAATGCAGCCCTGGTGAGTAACTCCAATATGTAAAGTGCTGGCGAGCAAACTGCCAGCACTTCATTGGTGCATCATGTCGACTGATGGGCATGGTGCTCCAATAAATTACTGGCCAGCAGACTCACCAGAACTTCATTGGTGCATCATGCCAACCACTGGGCATGATGCACTCCTGCATTGCACTCCTGCATTAGCAGCCCTTAAAGGGTCAATGTGGGAAAGACAACAATTTAAGTACATGACATGTTCCACTTACCAGTGACTGGCGTCTCGTCCTCCTCCTCGCTGAACTCGGCCAAGTCGGTTATCGAGTTGTCCACCAGGTGGTGGTGGTTGTTGGTGTCCATCACCATGCCCGATACCATACCGGCCACCATTCCCGCCATCCCCCCGCCTACAGGCTCTTTGTTATTGGTGGGAGTTACTGGCTCGTCTTTAGGTGCTAAAATAGAACATTACTGGTAGTATATTATATTAAGGGATGAGATACCTAGACATTAAATAATTCTTAATATCCATCTTACAAAACTTATCTTTCGTGTAAGGTGTGGCTTTTATGTAAGGATGGACTCCTAGTGTGCCTGACAGGATCATTTTGAGTAGGGGGTTCATATAAATGCAGGGTTTATTAAATGACCTGAGTTTGGGATGCACCTAATATGCGAGGCCCGCCTCATATATGAGACACTAAGGTAGTTTAAAGATGACTAATTATCTGTAGAAAAAGTATTTCTTACCATCTGGTGAGCAGAATTCACCAAAGTTCTCACGGATCATGCTCCTCAGTTCTCGGTCCAGTTTCGGGTTGTCGAACAGCGGGGACAGTGATCTAAGGAAG
Organism: Acholoe squamosa; assembly: GCA_949317995.1. Taxonomy (NCBI): domain Eukaryota; kingdom Metazoa; phylum Annelida; class Polychaeta; order Phyllodocida; family Polynoidae; genus Acholoe; species Acholoe squamosa. Next base: position 3,164,933 of record OX439039.1, on the reverse strand, counting down.
GAGCACATGACAGTTAGAAACTGTGTTTACTGACTTAACGTCTAAATCCTTAACGACATTCAAACAAGGGAATGAGTGCTTGTTACTTTGAAATAAATGTGGTTTCATGGATGACAGTGAGGTCTAGAAAAAAAGCCTGAACTTTGCGGAGGCCTTGTGGGCGTCACTGCGTTTCGCAAGCGAAGCGCAGCAGGCAAAATGCAGCCTCCCCCTAGGTGGTTTGGGGGCATGCCCCCCCAAGAAAATTTTGGAATTATAGACAGGAATTGGTGAGTTTTAGATCAATTTGATACACAATTTTGAGGTTAGGTAAGACATATACTTGAGTTTTAGATCAATTTGATACACAATTTTTAGATAAGACATCCTTGTGTTCACTGTGACACCAAGCACATCTGTATTTTCCAGGCTTATCTATCTTAACTACATAATCTCCTAGAAAGTCCCCATTGGCATCAGTGTCTTCAAGCCAGTCCCATCTGAATCTGTTCCTAACAGAAGAGTCAATCTGTACACTTCCTCCCTTTAGAATATCCATAACCATTGCCTGTCTTATAACTGAGTGAGTGAGTAAAGAGTGGCTATGTGTTGTGAGTAAGTGTGAGCTTCTGCCTTGTAATACATGTATCTAAGAGTCAATGCCTGCAAAACCTAACCTTGAATAAGTCCCCCCTTCCCAATTATATATTGTTAATTTCTACATTATCATTTAGTAACAAGAAATAGTTCTATATATCTGTGCATGTATACCTAATCTGCTTACCTACTGTTAAATAGCCAGAGTGCACTCTGACACACAATACATTGTTGTGTGTCAGAGTAACCAGAATGGTAAAACCAGGGGCATGGTAAAGGCTACCCCACCCTGTTTGTGTATGTGTGTCGTAGAGATACGGGGTTATGAGGGTGGTTGATGACAGCTGTGGTCTGGTGTGTGAGTGGTGGGGGGGGAGGGGTGATATCAGATGGTAGGGATGGGGATGTGGTGTCTTAAGGCCAAGGGAAATCATGGTATAGTTTGGCTGTATACTGAAAGTTGGAGCCATAAGTTGAAGCTACAGCTCGCCTATCTGAATAATAATCCTCAGCATGATGCATGAATCTAACTCTCGCCATGATGCACTGTGCTGCCCTTAAAGGGATGATTTCACTGATAACAAAAATATTTAAAAAGCCCTCAAAGTATTTAAAAAGCCCTCAAAGTATTTATAATGCCCTTAAAGTATTTAAAAAGCCCTTACAGTATTTAAAATGCCCTTAAAGTATTAAAAATGCCCTTAGAGGTATTTATAAAGCCCTTAAAATATTTAAAATGCCCTTAAAGTATTTAAAATGCCCTTAAAGTATTTAAAATGTCCTTAAAGTATTAAAAATGTCCTTAGAGGTATTTATAAAGCCCTTAAAGTATTTAAAATGCCCTTAAAGTATTTAAAAAAGTCCTAAAGTATTTAAAATGCCCTTAAAGTATTTTAAAAGCCCTTAAAGTATTTAAAATGCCCTTAAAGTATTTAAAAAGCCCTTAAAGTATTTAAAATGCCCTTAAAGTAACTAAAAAGCCCTTAAGGTATTAAAAATGCCCTTAGAGGTATTTATAAAGCCCTTAAAGTATTTAAAATGCCCTTAAAGTATTTAAAATGCCCTTAAAGTATTTAAAATGTCCTTAAAGTATTTAAAATGCCCTTAAAGTATTTTAAAAGCCCTCAAAGTATTTTAAAAGCCCTTAAAGTATTTAAAATGCCCTTAAAGTATTTAAAATGCCCTTAAAGTATTTTAAAAGCCCTTAAAGTATTTAAAATGCCCTTAAAGTATTTAAAATGTCCCGTACTGTAAGACTCGTTTCTGCAGGATGGTCTTTAAGGCGGTGTACATGCTCGTCTTGACGACCGGCGCCAGCGGAGGGTAGAAGTTGGGCATTATCTGTATGGAGAAAATAAAACATGACATTAAATATTAAGGTACAAATTGTACATTAACTAAATATCTTGTACAGGCAAAGGCATTCCTACCCCAAATGAGGAAAAAATTATTTTGGATGAAGATTATATTAGTCTTTTGTACATCAATATTACAGTTAAAGTGTGTATACTCGCTAAAGGGTCAAACAAATATATCCTTTAAAACAAGTCTAAAATGGCTTCATATGTTGTCCTCCCATGATCTGATTATGCAGTCTTTGCCAAATCCCGTCGGACACCGGCTATAGCCGTCTGAATGGCTGTCGGGCCGTCAGACATTGTCAGACTGTGAGACCAAATGTCTGGCTGTCATCTTCAGACCTTAGGCTACATGCCATTTTTTACGGCATTCAAATCGGATCATTAGTAAAGGTTTTACAGCATAAAACAAAAACCATTACCTTATTATGATTTTTTTTCTCAGAACTTCATGAATCCTAATGGATTTCATGATTAAAAACAGGATGTACATCCTTGCTTTATGATATATTTTTATTTGCAGAAAATGCCCTTAGATACTCATTATGTTTCGGTCCTGAGAGAATTGAACCGGGCCTGCAGAACTAGAAATCTGCAGGACCGAATGTCCTGCATGGTGAAAAACTTTTTGCAAAGACTGATTACGTAGCAATCATCAGAGACGAATTATGTACCTGAAGAATGTTCACGAAGCACATAATGCAGCCCTCTGGCGGGAAACAACCAAAGCACCATGAGGTGTTATGTTCCCAGCAGATTCTACAAAAGCCTCTATAGGCATAGCATACCCCAGTCATGCTTGGAGAGCACCTTTGCCAGAAATGGATGTGGTGAGAGCACAGAGCAGCACTGACACTTGCTGGGAACTTTTACAATTAAAACTACTGTTTACATGGTTGATTGTTGTCCGTTATTTTTCTTGGACCAAAATTTAATATAGGACAAGGGAATCTACTGTTTTAAGGCATAAATATTCCACACAGGAGTTTAAGATTTTCCAGATGATATAGAATGTTATATAGATGGATAAGGGTGGGAAATTGCTAGCGGATTTACACACTTTAATATAACGTGTGTGTGGAGTACATACCCGACACATAAAGTCTAAGAGGGTGGCAGTGATGGCGGGGTGAGGACGCATGGAGTGGTGCATGACCAGGATGCACGGTTCTGAAACGTGACAACAGATATCTTAGAATCCAGTTATTTCTTTTGTGAATGGTCAATTCACACAATAAAAAAAAAATGAAAGTGTGCCCCGAAAGTTGAGCACCCGATCTGGTCAGTTTCTATAATTGTTCAAGATGGCTTTAAATAGCTTTCATGCAAGGCCACACACAATACAAAGAGAAATGTTATTCGATTACTTTCATCACCTTCTATATAGTATCTGTCCTTACCTATATTCATGATACTATCTTTGTCTGGTTCCTTCTATATAGTATCTGTCCTTACCTATATTCATGATACTATCTTTGTCTGGTTCCTTCTATATAGTATCTGTCCTTACCTATATTCATGATACTATCTTTGTCTGGTTCCTTCTATATAGTATCTGTCCTTACCTATATTCATGATACTATCTTTGTCTGGTTCCTTCTATATAGTATCTGTCCTTACCTATATTCATGATACTATCTTTGTCTGGTTCCTTCTATATAGTATCTGTACTTACCTATATTCATGATACTATCTTTGTCTGGTTCAAAGAACAACCAGTCGTAAAACAACGACAACTTGGCATTTGATGCAGCAACGTTAGACTGAAAGAAAAGCGGAACGAGTAAAGATTTAATTTCATCTTCAGAGATGTCAGTTGGGTGAAATTTTTAGGGCCCTTAAACACTTCCCAAGTGGAAAGATTTCTCAACATATGAAACTGCAATAAAGTATACATTTCGGGGAAGTCTGAACCACTAAAAATAGATGACCCTCTTAGGGCCTGACATCTCTGCATCCTTCATTGAATATTCACCATGCTCTACTGGGGATTGGCAATCTCTGATTCACGGGAAGCACAAACACACATTTTTAGGTTAAAGTGTAAATGATACACCACTTCTACCAATACCTGTAATTTCTGAGGAATCTTTTATTATATCTTTTATTGATAACTAAAGGAAGTCATTTCTGACTTCTGCGTCACACAGATATTGGTTCAGTAGAGAATTTTCATTCGTCACTACATCCTTAAACTCACATATAAGCAATGCCTTATAGGTCAGGTCGCCAGAATGCAGCAGATTTTGTGTTTTGGGGTCATTTTGGACTCTTATGGCTCTGGAGAAGGAAGTTGTGAACCAATCTTGTCTTACATAGACTCATTTGATAGAGGACATCATAAAAAAATGTTAATTTGTGATCATGCATCAAACACTCTCAGACTTGTAGCCTGCAAGAGTGAAAAAAAAAATGGCCAAATTTGTTCTTTGACTTTTTGTATTTTTTACAAGTATCCTGTATTGAATAAAGAACATCTGGAGTATCCCAAAGTTATTTTTGATATTGTATATGATAAAAGATATCGTTTCCATGAGGTTTCGACATGTTACTGGATGAGACTTTTTTATCATGTGTCTTTGAAAATGGAAATCTGTAATTTGTAATGTCCGGTACCTAAAACTAAATCAGTCATATTACATGGAAAAAATAAAGCTTCAACATTTTTGTTATTACCTATATAAAGGGACCTATTATCCCCTACTTTGCTGAAAAAATTTTGTGTCTATCAGCATTTGTCTCCTTGTGAGAGCAGCTTACCGTAATCAAAAAAGCTATATGTATCACCGGGTCATATGGAGTGTAGTGTTGGGAGATCACAGACCTCGTCCATCCTTTCTCAAAAAGCAATATGAAGCTAGACTCCCCCAGGCTCCCTTTGACACCCCTAATGTCCTGTTATGATATACATGGAGTGTAGCATATCAAAATAGAGGTTTTAAAGTCCCCCTTGTGGATCCAAGGAGAACGAAAACCTCGCCTTAAACGTGAGAGACTGTGGTACTTACTGTGCAAGTAGTGAGGAGCCAGCCAATGACGGCCCAGCGTGGGATGATGTCTGAACACAACAACTCGTTAGACGGGTGAATGACGGCACAAATATAGCGTATGAGGTCACAGCGCAGGGACTGACTCTCGGGAGTTGACAGGTACTGTCTTTGGAACCAGTCCTGGTAACGTTTCTGTTGTCCAAAGCGTACTTTGGACGTTAAGAAGCTGAGTTTGGTTTCCATGTCGGGCGTGAGGCGGGACACAAAGTGTCGCCGTGAGGTCCTGATACCCATTAACTGCTGCACACCTGTAGGGGAAGTACATAAAGTGTGTTTAAGTCAAATTATATCTCAGTTTCACACAAGCACCAGGGGTCATGAAATGTATCTTAAGCACCAAAACTAGATCTTAAATAAGCGCCCGTCTTGTATAAAGCCCGAGGGTTATGCATCCTCCAAATCTACTCTCGCCGCCGCTGTTATTTACGACGTTATGGTATATCATAAAACAGCAGCCCATATGCTACTGCACAATACAAGTAACCGTGAGTGCAGTACAGGAGTGTCATGCAATTTTGAGCAAGAGCAAGGTCACCATAGTTGTAAACAAGTCAAGCACCATTAATTGATCTAGACATACCCTGATTGGGTACTTCATTGTTTGGAAGGAAATGTACAACGTTATATAAAGACAGCTGCTAGTTTATTATAGTTCAAAAGGGTTAGAGATCTGCTTGTAAATTGAGGATAATTTTAATGTGAAACTAACCTGTGAATGTGGGACTGAGTGCAGTCGGGTTGTGTAGAATGTCCTTCCATATCCGTTCTATCTCTGGTATACGTGCGACGTACTGTAATAGGCGCACCAGGTCACGGCCTAACGTCATGCAGTCCGCCCACTGTGCAGAAAAATAAAAGAACCCAGTATGAAATGTGTATCATCTTTAAGTCATTACCCAGTATGAAATGTGTATCATCTTTAAGGCATTACCCAGTATGAAATGTGTATCATCTTTAAGGCATTACCCAGTATGAAATGTGTATCATCTTTAAGGCATTACCCAGTATGAAATGTGTATCATCTTTAAGTCATTACCCAGTATGAAATGTGTATCATCTTTAAGGCATTACCCAGTATGAAATGTGTATCATCTTTAAGGCATTACCCAGTATGAAATGTGTATCATCTTTAAGGCATTACCCAGTATGAAATGTGTATCATCTTTAAGACATTTTCTTTTTTCTTTCTGACTCTAAAGAGATGCTGACAGAGCCACATTTTGTTCTCTAAGTTTTGAATATTCAATAGAAGCTGACTAGGGTCCAACCCACTGAATTGGGATGGTTTATTATTTTACACATACTACTGAGGTGTAATGGCCGCTGAATCGAACCCCTGCAACTGACTTGCAAGTTCAGAATGCTTGCCACTACACTATAGGTCTCTGCCTGAGAACTCTTGCCTTCCATTACATCAGGATTGGTATGAAACACAAGGCGGCAGCTTACATTATATGACCAGCCCCTTAGGGTTGGTACATGCAGAACTCAGCAGATGGCCTACCGCCATGGACTTACAGCCAGACCTAGCCCCTTAGGAGGCATTAAGGCTTATTGGTGTTACTTACCCGTTCCCTGATGAGAGACACAACAAACTCCACCTCCCGCTGTCGTAGTGTGGCAAACGCGGGGGCCGTGTGGTCTACGATAACACGGAGGTATGTGTAGACAGCCGACGCTAACAAGGGTTGGTGCTTCTCTAACCACAGCCTGTAGGTAAGGTGAAATAGAGGACTATATGTGTATGTTGTATCTACCATGTTTAATAAAATTCAATTGGACATATGGAAAACTATGACGCTCCGAGCTACTCTGACATGTGCTCCAAAGCTACCTCTCTCATTACATGTATATAGACTTATTTATACCAGAGTGGACACGTAGAACAAAGGATTTCACACCTCTTATATATTGCATACAACACACTAGTGGCATAAGTATGGATAACCCCCTTGTGTTTGTGTGTAGGTAGTATAGTAACAATAGAGGCCGTATAACAGCCCCTATTGGCAAACACGCTGGGTTTATCCTGTATGTACGGAATGAGAAGCGGCTTATATCATTCTCCGGCTTACATGCAGGCTTATATGCAGTGTTTTACAGTAATACTATAAAGTGAGACATTGTTTCATACTTACCGGTTTTCACTGAGGGTGTCTAGTAAGGTTTCCGTGAGGAATATGTTCTTGGGTGACACATCTCCCCCTGAAATAGTAAGAAATATTTAGCTAAGTACATTGTCTTACATATCACCTTCAGAATTCTAAGTGCTGTAAGTTTGTATAAGCCGTGGCTATACAAGAACCAGATGCTCCCTGCAGCTTGTAGGAGATCCCCAAAGCCAGGCTGCGGCTTATAGCTTAAAGACAAAACGCTACAGGCTGACCAATGTTAGATCATCTATTGATAATCTCAAATACCGTAAAACCCCGGTCATAAGCCGATTTTGTTTTTCTATTTTTGACCAAAACCAGCTTCTAAATTTCTCCCAAAGTCTACCCCCGGCTTATGACTGGGTTTTTTTTAACTATAGAATAAACAGAAAATGGAAAACATTTGACCCCAAAACCGGCTTATAGGATTTCCCTGAACTCACCCCCCAGTTTATGACCGGGGTTTTACGGTAACTCTGGATAGTATTAGTTTGATATATAAAAAATAGGAAAATGCAAAGAAATCCCTGTCACAGTGCTGATTTTCATTTTATGACCACTTCAATGAAAATGCCTTAACTATAAAAATGAATGGGAAAAACACTTTTTCATATTTTTGCATCATAGTGAATGATCTTCTACTGATTCATCTATGAGCCTCTCTGAATATATTAAGGACATCTTGACAAACATTTTAAAAGAAGAAAATTGGGGGAAACGATGAAATGAAAAAGTTGTGAATTTTTCAAAAATATTAAATTTCCCTTAACTATAGGATCCGATGAGAATTCAAATGACATATAAATATCTTTGATGTATCTATAGTGATCAGGAATGACCTGAAAAAAATATGTACAGGTCAAGTGGTCCAGTTGGGGTGAGAAGGCTCATTGAAATAGTATAACTGATGAATTCTGAATTCTGCCACCAGGTGGCTTCTGTGTACCGGGTAGCGTTTGTCTTTAACACTATAGAACAGTGTATTGGACTGCCATTTTTTGAGACCAAGGTGTTGCTTATGTCTTATCCACAAACTTAGGAGGCAGCTTCTACGAGTGTGCGGCTTATACGTGAGAATTTACGGGGGATTAGAAACAAAAAAGGGCTTCATCACATACTGAAATTTGAGGTCAGTTGAGAGCTCTAGGTGAGAATCAGAATTTGTTGGTTCATAAAGGAATCTCTTAAATTTTTTTTTTTTAAATTCAAACCTAACTTTAGGCCACACTTTTATTTATTTATTTGGGTTACGGGCACCCAAAATAAAAAGTTCAGGTCGGAGGGCGAAATAAAAAAGATAAAAAAAAATAAAATAAAATTGACAATTGCATATGCATATGTCCATTATATGAGTCAGTTTTTGTTGTTTTACTTTTAGATATAGGTAATTTGATTTGTTTATCCTCATCTATGGTCTCAAAAAGTATCTAAATACAGATGATACCACATCCAATGCATTCCTGAAATGATAAGCTTTCATTTGATACCAAATACACCTACATTCCCTGTAACCAATGCCATAAAGTTGCTTGAGGATTTCGGAGGATATAAAAAAAGTTGATTTTTCAAATTTTATTTTGATTTTGGGCTTTTCTACGTCGGCGGGCCCGAAACCCAAATAAATAAAAATGTGTGGCCTTACCTGCAATCTGCCTCATCAGAGAATGGCAGACACTGTCGGCTCCATTGACTTGGTTTTTGACGAGTTGTTGGCAGAACCAGAGTAGTTGTAGCCGGGGTCCGTCCGCCAGCTTGATCCACTTCTCGTGTATCAACTGGTTAGTCTTAGTCAACACCATCGTCAAACAATCCCGCGATACCAGCGTCATGTCACGGTATGACTGGGGTTGAAAAGACAGGGGCATTGGTTAAATTTAAACCTGGTTCTATTTTAACAGCTTTTGAATATCTTTAGAAATTATGGATCTTTAAACATACACCATTTTGCAATAGGACCTATATATTTTTTGTAATTTCACTTTATAGAAAAAGAGTCGGCCTTTGGATCAATGGATACTGCCTATTACTTATCACCTTGGTTCTTTTACTTCCCTCACCACATAAACATTAACGTTTTAAGGGCCACCAAACCATGATTCGCGCATCATGCCAATTTGTCCTCATGATGCCAAGAAGCTTAGATACTGTTAATGATGCACTAATGATTATGAAGTGGCGCCGAGTATGCTTACTAGCACAGACTCATCAGCACTTCATTGGAGGTCCTACGCGAATGATACAGTCGCTGAGGGGCGGCATGAATGTTGCCCGGGCAAATTACTTGTGAGGGCATGCATCACGGGCATCATACGTGAATACATCAGCTGCCCTTAAAGGATTACCTCTTCATAACTCTAATAACTTACCCGTGTGGCCACTTTGGGGTCGATGAGTAGAGCGTAGAGCAGCCCCAGTTGGACCTCCTCATGTTGCGGGCTGCCTTTACACACCTACAAATACATGTTATCAAACGGTTACCGCTATCTGAACAGGTCATTAATATTGTGTAGATATTTTATCTACAGTTTCTAATCTGTAACTACTGGTAATTTATCTGACTTCTTCAATCTGAGCCAGTGCAGGTGTTGTGTGACTGATAGGACTCCAAAATGAAGTAAATGCTGTTATATCCTAAACTCCTTATTGGTGGTTACCGTAAAACCCTAGTCATGAGCCAATCCTGCTTTTACTAGGTTTCATCAAAATGGGCATCAAAGTCCATCCCTGAATTCCTATGACCAGGGTTTTAAGAGGAAATGGAAGAATATATGCCCCAAATTCGGCTTATAACATTTACTGAAGTTTACCCCTGGCAAATGACTGAGGTGAATCCTTCCGACCAGTGGACATGCAGCACGCCTACAATAATGCCACTGATCAATGCATCATGCCCATCATGATGCACCAACGCAGTGCTGACAAGACTGCTCACCAGCACTTCATTGGAGCATCATGACGACCTCCGGGAGTTTGCAAATCAACCCCATAGGGTCTGCATGATGTATGAATGTAGACCTGGCGAGAACTCACCAGGGCTGCCTTCATGAATCATGCCGACAAATTGACATAATGCATCGCTTCAGTGGCCCTTAAAGGGTCCATACCCGGTATGTGAAACGAGAAGGAAACCTACTTGTGCTTGTAAGACGTCATTCTGTTCTCGTTCTGACAGTCCATTAATCAGATTCGTCATTCCAGCGTAACATCGTTCTAGTTTCTGGAATTACACAAAATGCACAATATATTACAGAAAGCTATGACAGGCTTTTACAGCAAGATATCCACAGGGTAGCAGCAGGTACATTTTCAATTTCTGCAATTTCTACTTGCACAACTCAGAAGCTGTTATGCACATCAGTGATCATTCCTGTTGGGCCACCCTTAAAAATGCATTCTATTCCTGTCTACTATGACAAAGGTCTGATGAATTTCTTTGTTGAGGGTGGAAATTTCTTAACTGAGTTCAGATTTTTTTTTTTTTTTTTTTTGGGGGGGGGAGCACAAAATTCTAGGTTTATCTTAGAATGTGATGACAGATCCATGTTGCTTTTGACTTTATCTCAAAATCGTGATAAAATTCTGATGTTTAGACCACCTTGCATTAGTACTTCATCATGAAAATGGTTGTGTATTCCAACAAACCCTCACAATACACACATACCAAAGTCTAGACTGGTCAGTTTTTAAGTACAGGGAAAGCAAGGGGGGGGGGGTTGCTGGTGGACTCGTCCCCTCAGCAGGATCGTATCTTCCCCCTGCCCCCCCCCCCGGGAGAGATATGAAATTCTTCAGTCACCATTTCGTTATACGTACAGTAACATGCAAACACTGCCTTCTCTTCTTTGCTGAAGGGGAATCTAATTTTCTTTTTTGTCCGCCCCAGAGGATTTCGAATTTCTTGGTTACCCCCCTCCCCCCCCCCCGATTGTCCTACATCAATATGTAAATTCAAGTCAAAGACTTGTTTCAATAGATTTCTCATGGCAAGTCTTGCTTTTACATGATTCAATCTAAAGACTATTAAAGACAATGCTGACAATAATAGGTTTCTGAATTTCGAAAATCCAGTGATTAGGACATTTCAATTTGAAAGTTTCTAGATGATTCCTGAAGTCTGGGTGCGCCTTATACGCGAGGTGCATCTTATACGCGAGGTATAACAGTATTTCTTCATATGTCCTATTACTTGATTGCTCATACCATCAACAAGTGGATAGTTCATATCTCTCCTTAACTTGAAAGTTGAATAAAGTAGACCTGATTCATTAGCCTAGTAATGATTAGTTATTAGGAATTAATTCACTAGATGTCCAATGGAAACTAAGTCATGCGACTTGACTGATAGAGTACCGGTATCATAGACTAGATAAAGACTAAGTAGATTCTTATGAATCTCAATCTCATGATCTATCTTTTGTTTTGATTCTATGTATCTAGACTCATCATCATGATCATGTACCTCAGGTCTAGTCTAGAGAATAATCTAAAATCATTGTCATTTTCATCATTTGTTTCTTTTTCATCAAAGCCACCAAACTTAATTACTTGATGGTCTTTTCACATTTTTTTTGTTTGTTTCCCTTAAATCAATGTCAATGGTCCTGAGCAAGTCTACAATGGTCCAATGAGCCACACTGTCCAGGAGGCTGGCAGGAGCGTTCTAGCAGCTGACACAACAGTAAACAAAGCTTGTCAGTGTCGCGTCATGCTACAGTTATTGCACAACAAGCTTATTTTAACAGAATTTAGAATGACATTGACAAAAATAATTATCCTATGCCATCTAGAAGGCATTAGATGGCCAGGAGTCGATGTATCTTGAGCTAATATTTCTGCCCAGACCTTGACACAAGCACCGATATTCGCAGTCAAATAGGAACGGGGTCAACTCTCCGCAGCGGCTGCCACCACGACCAACCCAAAAATCAGACACAGTTTGGTCATTTTTACCTCATCCAAGTCATCCTTGGGCTCCAAAACCGAAGTGGTGAAAATCCGGGACGTTACTTTCTTCGCATGATCCATCATTGGGGTTATTTTGTTGCGATTTACGGCATAAATTGGGAGAAATTACTGAGAGAGGAGCGAGTGACTTCCCCTGACTGCAGTCGCCATTTCGGCGTATGGATATTATGAAGTAGGTCAGTGTGAACAAGTTAAAAACGTAGTTCCTCAAAAGAACTATCCTTATTTTCAAACCTAATGGTAAATTTATTTGATATTGACATTTTCTCTCCATTAATGAATGTATTTTCTACAAAATAGACAAGAAGTTATGTACTTTAGTAAATTATAGTTCGCACGTGGACGAGACACTCTTCAAACATAATACTGAAAAATCGCCCAAATATGTAAGATTGTGCTCGGAGACCGAGAAGGTTTGCAATTTTTCCCGCCACAACATTTGATGGTTGCGAAAGGCAACACTTCCCCCTTCAGAGGGTGTGGGCCCTGGGTGTGGGCAGGACAGGCTGGTTGAGCATAGGGTTTTTAAGTTGTATTGTTTTTTTTTTTTGTCTTTTTTGTTGGTGTTGTTCAGAAAAGCAGTGGAAAAAATGTAGGGCCTGGTAGCTCCTGGTGGGTGGTGACCCTCCCTCCCCCGTACTCACAAGGACCCTTCGACCATCTTCTCGGCCTCTTGCCATTTAAACGAAGGGGGGGGTGGATGGGGGGTCCCCCATGTCACATGTCGATTTTAAGAAATGGTCATGTCACATATGTCACTTAAAGGGGCGCTAGTACCGCAAATTAACAACATGGGTAGGGTAGGAGGGGGTAAGAGGCCCTTTGGGGGTAAAAGGCCCTTTAGCCCTCATAGCCAAGTGTCCAAATGTCAGCAGTAGTTCATGAATATTAACTTTAGCTTCTTTTTTAATGACAAGAATCTAAATGGAGCTTTTATTCCAATTATGATCCTCTTTATTGTGCATGTGGGGCTTTTATCGCAAAGGTTGTGGGCCTTTTACCCCAGCTGTGGGCCTTTTACCCCAGCATCCACTTTTTTCATACATGATTTACTGTAACAATCTATGGGGCAGAGCTGACAAGCTTTTGCGAATGAAAAAAAATATCATTCCATCCTTTGATTAATGAAAAAAAGTATTCTGGAAGCAGCCATGAATTTCTTATAAATGACACATTCATAAAATAAGGGCGTCTTACCCCACCCTACCTACTGATTCAGACAGCGATCATAAAATCGCGGGGACCAGCATAAAAATTGCGGCGCCCTGATTGGTCAAAACGTGGTCATGTGACATTTTAATGCGGGCGTGCATTAGGGTGCCAGGGCCCCTTTAAATCCCCATGTCCCATGTCACCTCTAAGAACCTACCATGTCCCATGTCAAATTTAAGAAAACACCTATGACTATGTCATGTCACTGATTTTTTGCTTCATGTCACTAAGGCCCATGTCACATGTCGATTTTAAGAAATGGCCATGTCACCACGTCAAATTTAGTGGTCCACATCCATGGGGGGGGGCTATATCATTTTTAGACCAAAACCGTTTTCGAAAATCATCAATTTAATAAAAGATGCTGAAGAGGTAGCCTACTTTTAGGGAGTGTTACCTTTCCTCAATTTCTGTAGTAGAGGAAAATTCTTTTACACACCCTCCATCAATGAAGAGGGATTCTTATGTCCTTGAGTGGGAAAACAAAAATGTGTACGCTTTCTGCCCCCCCCCCCCCTAAAAACAAAATAAATAAAAAGGAAAGGAAAGGGCTGATACAATTATTGCCAGCTGGGGAGGGGAGGGGGTGGCGGACTGGCAATTATTCCCGATTTCCCCACCAATATGATAAAAGTTATAGTGATCCCCCCACTAAGAACTGGTTTTGCAAAAATGACCGCCCCCCCCAAAAAAAAAAGACAACAACAAAAAATAAAAAAATAAAACCAAAAAAACAACAAAACTGGACCCTGAACAGTGGGGGTAGTGGGATTTTCGTGCAGAAGCACAGACATTTCTAGGACCCACTAAATAATGATCCCTCCCCAAGAAGAGGCATTTTCTTTTTTAAGCCCCCCCCCCCCCCCCCCTTCAGGCTTCAAGACACACACACATATTTGATAGATAATGACCATTCACTATAAATATTGCTTCTACGACTTTCCATAATGGAGAATAGTTCTGATTTTGTCCACGGGTCGCGCTCCAATCGTTGTGTGGCACCCCTGGTGTCAAACCTTTGAACCGGGATTGCAGACAAATGTTCCGTTTCAAGTATAACCTTTTGTTGTTTTGTGGAATTCCGAGACTGACAAATGTCTCCAGACCCACATCACGTACAAACAGATCAATAAGTACAATGCCAAAGAAAGAAGCAAAGGGCAAGCAGTCAAAGAAGGTGCGTTTTCAGAATGCTTGCAAATTGACTGAGCGATAAATGGGGAATTTGACACTGATGCGATCCTTGATGGTAGGGCGGGAAAGCCTATTTAGGCTATTAAAAAGGGACAGTCCCAGACCTGCCAACCGTTCCCAGAGGAGGTCGGAAGGAGTACATGAAACCGTCCATGACGCATATATTTTCTTGTCCATTTCATTGATTATCGCTCACCATTCTCGTGAACGGCTATTCGTGCTATACAAATATGTCTCAGTTTAGACTACTTGCTCCCACTTGCTCAATGAATAAATCCAACACATAAAGTGATAGTCTAATGGTATTTGAAATAAGATTTAAAAAGATCCACACATTGCTGAGTAATACTACCTTTGGTTTAGCTAATTATGAATTTTGGGGCCAACATTTAGGCTCCAACTGTCACCTGACTTTGTCATGGATATAAGATAACTCTAGAATTGACAGCTTTAAAGCACACATCAGGTAGGTGCAGGGAAGGATTTGTAATTTGCCTGTATCTAAGTATTCATCAAATGTTGTTTATTTTTATGTATATGAAAAGAGATTGGTGAGGGCCTTCTCTGGTCAAACCGCATGTTCGCATTGTTATGACTGGAATGCGGCTGCGCATGGCTTACTGCGTCGGGCGAACGCTCTGGCAACGCTGAGCCGCTTCCGACCTCCTCTGAACCGTTCCCTAGGCATATTATGTTAGGGACCGGCTCCTCTCTATTATGAGACCTTTCAGCTACTGGTGCTGCATCCTGCCCATGCACAATTCGGCCTGGGTTAATAAATTTCAATTTTTCCTATCTTAAAATAATCGTAGGATCGCCAAACTTTCAGCGAAGCATTTTTTAACAGGGGGGGCTGGTGGGTTTGCACGCAGATGCGTGAAAAAAATTCCGGCCCCCCCCTCTCGACGGGTCAAAATTTTTTCGACCCCCCTCAGGAGGCGAATATCACATGCGAACGCGCCCTTTTAACCTATAGTAACACATGGGCTTTTTCACTGAAAACAGGTGAAATTATTTTGACACCCCCTAGTCAAGGGGGCAAAAAATTCTGACCCCCCTGGTCAAGGGGTTGAAAAAATTCTGACCCCCCTTCAAACCCACCAGCCCCCCCCCCTCTTGTTAAAAAATGATCACTCCCTAAAGGAGGGTTGCATGTATGTCTATCTAAACTTTTAGAAGGATTGATTAAGGATTAAATGCATGCAAGGTGCGCGGAGAGTGCTCCCACAGGACTGTAACATTTGCCAATATAAGTATCCCACACCGTACAGAGCCCTCTGAGCGGCAGACGGTGTGGAAACCCCCACACTAGACAGCCCCCACCAGTAGCCCTATCCTGGGGGTGCCGGGAATTTTCAGATCCCTTTTTGATCTATAGCACAGCATGGGCAAAAGTTTTTACACCCCCTCAACCCGCCTCCACCCCCGTTGATGTTGATAAAACAATGACCATCCGGCAGGGACAGACCTAGCCTCGGGGATGAGGGGGTGGGGTCAGGATGACATCCCTTAGTTTGACGGGCAATCTGACAGATTTCCGTTTTGATAAGCCAATTTGATGGGACATTTGAAAAGATTTTTCAGATCATTCACCAGAAATAAGAGTGATCTTTTTTTTTCAACAACAGTGGGGTGGTTGGTTCCTCCCCTCCCCCTCTGACTAGCCCCTGTGTTACTGTTAGTGGGTAAATGATGACCACTCCCTCACCGCATTTGGCTTATAAGTTTCCCTAAATTTATGGTCTTCTGAAGGAGGTCAACTCCTGAGGCAGGGATAACGGTAAATTCTTTTTATGGTTGCTAAAATTTAAACTCCCATAAATCTTGTATAAGCCGCGGGTAGTATTAGAACCCAAATTAAAGTGCAGCTTATAATAGGATCAGCCCAAAATCAGAGTGCGGCTTATAGGGGGTATTTAATCCTATATTAAAAATAGCATAAAATTTTCGGTTTTCAAGCCTTGGGTCAGGCTTCTAGCTTTCCCCAAAGTCGGGGGTGCGGGTTATATGAGGGTGCTGCTTATACGAAAGAATTTATTGTATATTTACTCATTGATCCACTCCATAGGTAGGAGGAATGCCACAAGTATCAGATGTCACAGGTCAAGGCGCCATAAGTCAAGGTGCTAAAGGACAAATCATTATTAACGTGCTTGCTAAACCAGGAGCCAACCAGTCAGCTATGACAGGTGAGTGACATATTTAAATCGGAAAGTTTACTTTTCCGAGTTTTTAGAGACAGGTGGGGGCAGGGTGATACTTTAAGAACTAAATTGGCTGTTTCAGAGATGGGACTGTTCACTTCAACCTCAAATAACATGAAAATGCTTAAATATGAGGCAAAATGAAACCTGTCATGAAATAGTGTACATATTCAGGATCATAGTGGTGTAATTGTTACCTGTTATCTGGTTCTTATCTTTCTAATATTAAGGTTTTAAAAAAGTAGGTCATCTCAAAATGGGTGTAACATCCTTTGTGCACTCAATGCTTTTCTATGAAGGTGTCAGCTTAGGGTGTCAGGTTTTCCGCCCTTTTTAAGCAGGGTGATGGTCTCATTGTTCATTATTTAGCAGGGGGAACTGAGGTGTTTCCAGCTAGGGGGCAATGGGAGATGAATATTCTATACCATAGTGTTTTCTTCTTGGTTTATTCCACTTGAATATAGCAGCATATAACTGTGTATAATAGCATTATTCTAACACTTAATATTACATGAATATATAGTGATATATAAGATATTTTGAAAGGGGAGAGATTTTCTGATACTTGGTCCACCTACGGTATGTTAAGTACATCCTAAAATATGAGCCAGCTACAACCCTTCAGTTTGCTTAGTTCACTCATTTCTCACCAGGAGCCACCACCTCTATAGAACAGTGCTGATGTCAGCTACATCCTGTCACCCACTGTGGCTCATTATTTATCAGGAAAAACTGAGGTGTATTTCACAAATGGGCACATTATCACTCTTATTGTTACCTTTTTTATAGGGGGCAGAGAAGTGTTTGACACTGTCACAACACTTCCACCTGACTCCCAACATCACAAAATTTCAATACCTCTCGGTGAAGGTTTGGTAAATTTTATGATTCCTTTTCAGGTCTCAGTTATTATTTACGCACTTGTCAGAGTTACGTGCGATTCAAATCGCTTCACCCCTCTTTGGTATGAACTTTCCGAGTTACCTGTGATATAAATCGCTTCAACACTTGTTCCACATACCGAACCGTGGACGTCATGGATAAGTGACCCCTCCTAACCTATGCTGGGAGTCTCTTTCTGTATATATCTAACCCATTGGGCCACACTAAAAATTATGTTTGCACCTATCTATAGGTCTGTTGAGGGTGGGAAAAGTTTGTTCTGACTTCTGAAAAAAAAATTTTTAGTCCCTCCCTCAGCACAAAAATCTAGGTTTCCACACCCTAATTCTTAGAACACAGTGGCAAATTCATGCTGCCCCTGATAATTAATTAATTAAAGAATGTTTTTCTCCCTCCCTCACGGGACATAAGTTGTCATGGATGAGAGACCCCTCCTAACCCATCAGCTGTCCTGGATGACTGACCCCTCTAACCCATCAGTTGTCATGGATGACCGACCCTAACCCATCAGTTGTCATGGATGACTGACCCCTCGTAACCCATCAGTTGTCATGGATGACTGACCCCTCCCAATCCATCAGTTGTCATGGATGACTGACCTTAACCCATCAGTTGTCGTGGATGACTGACCCTAACCCATCAGTTGTCATGGATGACTGGCCCTAACCCATCAGTTGTCGTGGATGACTGACCCTAACCCGTCAGTTGTCATGGATGACTGGCCCTAACCTATCATTTCTCATGGATGACTGACCATTACCCATCAGTTGTCATGGATGACTGACCCCTCCCAATCCATTAGTTGTCATGGATGACTGACCTTAACCCATCAGTTGTCGTGAATGACTGACCCTAACCCGTCAGTTGTCATGGATGACTGGCCCTAACCTATCATTTCTCATGGATGACTGACCATTACCCATCAGTTGTCATGGATGACTGACCCCTCGTAACCCATCAGTTGTCATGGATGACTGACCCTAACCCATCAGTTGTCATGGATGACTGACCCTAACCCATCAGTTCGGGCCTCCCTAGCCCACTTAAAAGGGTCTATATCTACTCTTTCCTATCCCCTCAGGATGTGTGTGGTGCACATATGCGCGGGCACTGACACATTCCTCTGTTAAATTATCAACCTGTGAAGCACGGGACAGCCACTTAGTGCCGCTAAAGTGCTGTAAAACACAAATCAATCAATCAATAACCCATCAGTTATCGTGGATGAATGACCCTAACCTATCAGTTGTCATGGATGACTGACCCTAACCCATCAGTTGTCATGGATGACTGACCCTAACCTATCAGTTGTCATGGATGACTGACCCTAACCCATCAGTTGTCATGGATGACTGACTCTAACCCATCAGTTGTCATGGATGACTGACCCTAACCCATCAGTTGTCACAGATCATTGACCCTAACCCATCAGTTGTCACAGATCACTGACCCTAACCCATCAGTTGTTTTGGATGACTGACCCTAACCCATCAGTTGTCATGGATGACTGACCCTAACCCATCAATTGTCACAGATCACTGACCCTAACCCATAAGTTGTTGTGGATGACTGACCCTAACCCATCAGTTGTCATGGATGACTGGCCCTAACCTATCAGTTGTCATGGATGACTGACCATAACCCATCAGTTGTCTTGGATGATTGACCCCTCCTAACCTATTAGTTGTCATGGATGACTGACCCCTCGTAACCCTTCAGTTGTCATGGATGGCTGACCCTAACTCATCAGTGGTCACGGATGACTGACCATAAACCATCAGTTGTCACGGATGACTCACCATAACCTCTCAGTTGATATGAATGACTGACACTAACCCACCAGTTTTTATGGGTGACTGACACTAACCCACCAGTTGTTATTGACGAGTGACCCTAATCCATCACTTGCCGTGGATGACTGACCCTAACCGATCCAGGGGCGTAGGAAAAGGGGGGGGGGGCAGGGGGGGCCTGGGCCCCCCAATAATGAGGAGGTTCCCTATATAAATATAGCAGGCCCCCCCCCCAACCGAGACCCCTGGGCCCCCCAATAAAAATTTGCTTCCTACGCCCCTGCCGATCAGTTGTTATGGATGACTGACCCCTCCTAATTTATCAGTTGTCATGGATGACCTACCCCTCCTAACCCATCAGTTGTCATGGAAGAATGACCTATAAATCCATCAGTTGTCATGCCAAGGCCGTTGAACCATTGGTCTCTCATGTGTTATAGGCCAAGACATTAAGATGTGCTGGATTCATATTGCCATAAAATTGATTTCATATTGCCCTAAAATTTGATTTAAGGTGGGTCGCTTCCATTGAATCAAGACCCCTAGAAATTCTCCATTTTTTTGTCAGATGTACTTTAAATTATCTAGAATACGATTTTGAAAAGAAAAAGTAGGGTGTCCCATGCTACTTCTTTTAATATTGAGTTTTTAAAAATAAAAGTTTTTTTTTTTTTTGTTTTCATCTAAAGATTAGAAATAAATATTTCAAGTTTGATAATTTTTTTCTATGATATCATATCATCAAACACAGAGATCTGACACCTCACATGATGAATGAACCAATATTTGTATTTACTAAGATTTTTTGTTTGTATCGCCATAACATTGCATTCTGGGAAAATTTCTCATATTTCCTAAAGAGTGAAGTTTGAAGTTTCAAAAGTTTATTGGCCATAAAGCTTAACATAGATATTTTTTTTTAGTTTACAGCCACAGTATACACATATAACAAGTACAGTTTGTGGGTGATATGTAGGATGGAAGAAAGACAATGTTGGGTACCAAGACTGATTTCAGTGGTTTCCATGAGCTGTAGTTGTACATTATCCTTAATCTCAGTTAAAGTACCGTAATCTCCCGCGTATAAGATGCGTCCTCTACGCCAAACAAAATGCTGGTGCATCTTATAGCTTACTCTCAAGTTGGGGGTGCGTCTTATACAAGGGGTAATTTTACTATAGAACAGTACTGGATTTAGAAAAATTGAGCCCTAAGAGGTGCGTCTTATACGCGAAAATGCCTCTGCTGAGTTTGGGGTGCGTCCTATACGCGCAGCGCGTCTTCTACGCGGGAGAATACGGTACTTTTAGTACAGATATAGTTACATATATTGCAACATATCAACATTACATTACACAATCATTTTCTTTATATGCCGCTTAAAAGTTTGTAGATCTTTGGCTTTTTGAACTTGTTCCGGTAGTAAATCCCACAATAACATACCCCTGTATAGTGGGCTTTGTCTATACAATTCACAATTGGGTCTGGCGATTTTAGCTTGAGACGACTACTGCTCCTTAGGTTTCTCACAGCAACCATAAGGTTTGTCTCATCTCTACTCTGTAGATTAAATTCAACAGAGCTCGTTTATGTCTCACATTTAGGTATTCAAATTCACAGGTATCCTGTCCAAGATGAAGTGACAGTACTCCAGTATGGGAAGTACCATTTGTCTATATATCTTTACTGTTACATCCTTGCTTATGTATTTTCGGATCTTGTACAACTGTAAATATTTTACATGCACAGTATGGTCCACTTTTTTTACAATGCTCTTTGAGATTCAGATGTTTATCAATGACTACACCAAGATAGTTAAAAGATGTGACATTTTTAAGTACAGACCCATTCAGTGTTAAATTACATCCATCCATGTTAAGTATAGTGTTGATTGGATAACACCACAGAGTTTGTGTCTTTTTAACATTCACTGTCAGCTTGTTCTTACGACATTAGTCACCAATGTTATTAATGTCAACCTGGAGTTGTCTTGCCATTATAGTTACTGTTTGACCATGGACTAATAGTGCAAGATCATTTGCATAAAAATAGTAACTGCAGTGTTTGATATTCAAACATATATCATTGAAATACACAATAAATAGCAGTGGTCCGAGAACAGACCCTTGTGGCACTCCACAGGTAATGCTTTCAATGTAGACAGTGTTGTGACCTCGAAAACTCCACCGGATAACGTAAACATTACAAGGTTAAATAAACACAGTGAGACACCTCTACTTCCGGCCTGAACGTCTACACTTGTCCCTGAGTCAGTTCTTCATTAAAATACATGATTATACAATAATCTACACCCTACAATACATCAAATGGCGACGAGGATAAAGAATCTACGCTGGAGAATATCAGGGAAGTGATTTTGAGCCATTTCTGATCTTCCAAAGTGGAAATATTGGTGAGTGAAGTGACATCAATTTTGGCTCCAAAGTTTCACTGCAGCCCCAACATTGTGTAATACTACTACAAACTGCACCTGAATCTGGTTTACAGACTGGCTTCAGACTATCTACAATTTACAAGTGTTGTTGGGAGACAGTGGCATACTGACAATTTTGTAGTGCCAACTTTGGTGAAATTAGTGCCAATCCACAAATACATGTACATTTCTAGGCCTACTGGCTATACCTACAGTGTGTTGCACTATTACTACTAGATCTACATATTCACCATGGCTGCTGCTTACATACCCTTAGACCCTATTCCAAAATTTCTGGATGTGCCTGGCAGACCTCCTATCCCATGGGAGGAGTGGGTAAATTTATTTGACAATTTTCTACAGGCTTCCCCTGACATTGACAAGGTGCCCATAAAAAGACAAGTGTGCATTTTACTACATTATCTGGGTACTGAAGGTCAGAGGAGGTATACCAAATTAAAAGAACTTCCAAATTACCCAGCTGCAGCCACTGATTTAGACAAGGCAAAATTGAAAATGGGAAATGAGTTCAAAACTTCAAAGCACAAAAGGTCTGAGAGAGCTATTTTCAGGCTGAGGAAACAGAAACCTGGTGAGACTATTTCCGAATTTGTCGCCGCTCTTAGAGATCTAGCTTCTACATGTGATTTCGGTGATTTTCTGTATGAAGCTGTGTGTGATCAGCTGATAGAAAAGGTGAGCAGTCACAAAATTAAAGAGAGACTCTATGCTGAAGATGATCTTGAACTAGATAGGGCCATTCAAATTGCAAAAAGAATTGAAAGTGCTTCAAAAAATGCACAGGCGACAAACAGTTCCACCTTTGATGATACAGTGAACTCAGTAAAAGGGAAATACAAAGGTAAAAAGCAGAATCCTGGTAACGTACAAAAGGCCAGTCAGCAGGGTGCCCCAAAAAGTAAACCTACGAAAGGTAGATGTTATCGATGTGGTTCCCCTGATCATTACGCCAATGACCCTAACTGTAAGGCCATAGGTAAAAAATGCACCAAATGTCAGAAAGTAGGACATTTTGCCAGTGTATGTTTTAGCGGACAGGTAAACCAAGTCGACGATGAGTTACAGCAAGTGGTCCTTACGATTAATTCTATACATGACAGTCAGATGCCACGGTGTGACATACTTATTGAAGGTGTTTCCGTACATATTCTTGTCGACTCCGGTTCCATGTACACTATATTGCCAAAGTCGCTTTACGACTCGCTATTCAGTCACTGTCCGCTACATAAGAGTGATATTCATCCTGGTGGTTACGAGGGCATTCCCATTACCATTCATGGTTTTTTCAAGGCAACCATTCAGTACAAGGAGCGGTCCACTACAGAAAAGGTATATGTATCTAAAAAAGGTGCCGCTATTATTGGTTGGCCTACCCAATGCAAGCTTTCAATTGTGCTTGACCCAACTTTGTCGCAACCAGTTCTACACACAGCACCGAGCTTCGTTGAAGAGTTCTCAGACGTCTTTGATGAGAGTGCGACTAAAGCGGCAAAATACTTTACACACGATATTCGCTGGAAAGAGGGTGAAGTTCCCGTCCAGCACCGAGTGCGCAATGTTCCACTATCCGTACGACCTGCCCTCACCAAAGAACTTCAGAGACTACAGGATTTAGGTATGATAGAGCCTATTGAGGCTTCCGAATGGGTATCACCCATAGTAATTGCAAAGAAAAGTAATGGCCGCATTCGCATATGTGTCGATCTTAAGGACGTCAATTCGAAAATTGTCGTTGAAACGCACCCCATACCTAACATCCATGAAATGCTTAGCACACTGGGAGATGCTAAGATCTTCACAAAATTAGATCTCAGTTCTGCTTACCACCAGATTCCGCTCACTGAGAAATCTAAAGACATTACTGCCTTCATCACCCCAGATGGACTTTACCGCTACACTCGAGTTCCATTTGGGCTAGCGTCAGCCTCTTCGCTGTTCCAGCGTATGATGCACCATATTTTCAAGGACACTACAGGAGTCCGTTACTTTCAAGATGACGTTCTGGTCTATGCGAAAACCCAGACAGAGCATGATGACATTCTGCGAACAGTGCTTACTCACTTGCGGCACCATGGACTTACGGTAAGCAAGGAGAAGTGCCAGTTCAGAGTCCAGTCGGTTGAGTACCTCGGACATACAATTACACACGAGGGTATTCGACCAAAGGACGACCTAGTACATGCAGTCATGGATGCTCCGACTCCTGAGAACAAGGATCAACTTCGTTCATTCTTGGGCTTGTGCGAGTATATGTCTAAGTTTATCCAGAACTTTGCTTCAAAAGTTGTTCCACTACGAGAAATCCTGAAGAAGGATGTAAACTTCAAGTGGGAGAAATTGCATGACCAGATATTCTCGGATCTGAAATCCGAAATCATGTCAAAACCACTTATACATGCATTCGACACTTCTGACTCTGTTGAGACGATTGTTACTACAGATGCAAGTGGGTACGGTCTTGGTGCCGTACTGTCTCAGGTCAGTGGTGGTTCGGAGAAAATTATTGCTTTCATCTCACGCACGTTGTCAGACGCTGAGAAAAGGTACTCTACCATTGAAAGAGAAATGCTAGCATGCTATTGGGCATCTCAGCGCCTGCGCACATTCCTCTGGGGAATACCCTATACACTACGTACTGATCATAAACCTTTGATTGACATACTAACGACAAAAGGTTTCTCATCCGACAGAACAAGTCCCAGGATCAACAGGTGGTCTGCACGACTGCTTGAGTACAACTTCCATGCTACGTATGTTCCCGGTGCCAATAACAAGATAGCTGACTGTCTATCACGCCTTCCGGTACCAGGACCTCCTGATGAGTTCTGCCATGATTCTCCCATGGGTGAGAGTATTGCACACATACAGGAAGTTACGAATGGTGTCATTACCGCAGATGAACTGCGGGATGCCGTTAAAAATGACACCAACTTGCAAAGTGTTATTGAGTACACTATATCTTCATGGCCTTCAGTAAAGTCACTTCCAAGTGAGGTGGCTAAGTTTCATAGTGTTGCTAATGAACTGTCCTTTGAGGACGGTATGTTACGCAGAGGTGAGCGCCTCATCATTCCTGACTCACTACAGGCCAGAGTGATACAGCTCGCCCATGAAGGACACTTCGGTATGACAATGGTTAAACGGAGGCTACGCCAGTACTATTGGTGGCCATCAATGGATCGCCACATAGAACAGACTGTGAAAAACTGCACATATTGCATTGCGAGTGACAAACCTTATACTTGTCATACGCCACCACTCACCCCAGTTCCGCTACCCGAGAGAGTGTGGCAAAAGGTTGCTATGGATATTGTTGGTCCATTTCCTAATACAAAGTACAAATTCGCCATTGTATTAGTAGATTACTATTCTAAATGGTGTGAAGTCTCATTTGTCACTGAGGTGACAACTGCCAAAGTCAAGGACTTTCTTATCATGGTTTTTGCAAGCGAAGGTTTTCCTGAATATCTTGTTACAGATAATGGTGTACAATTTTGTTCACGAGAAATGAAGTCTTTTCTTTCAGAACGCAATATAACACATTGCAGGGTTGCTTTGTACCATCCACAGGCCAATGGCCTAGTTGAGAGAATGAACCGTACAATAAAGGAGGGAATTCAAATTGGTAAACTTGAGGGTAAGACTCCTACTGAGGCTGTTAGGGAAAGGTTAGTAGCGTATCATGCGACACCAAATGGTATTACAGGTAAGACTCCATTCGAGCTAATGCGAGGTAGACAGGTACGCACTAAGGTTCAAATACTCCAATCCAAAGATGAAAATGTTCATCATAAAAATGTTAAAGCAAAAGTAGATGCTGCTCAAGCCAGCTATAAGGCAAAGTTTGACAGCAAGCCTGGTGTCAAGGAACACCAGATTGGTGTCGGAGATTATGTCCGGGTAAGAAATCCAAGGCATGTTTTAAAAGGGGGGATGAGATATTCAAAACCTCTAAAGGTGAAACAGGTAAATGGTAATTGTATAATGTTAGAAGATGGTAAGAAATGGAACTCTTCTAGGTTGTGCAAGGTCCAAGTCAAAAATAATGAGTATGAGTTTGATGACTGGTACCACATGGACATGTTGGCAGAAAACGATGAGAACATTCAACCTGTACCAGTTATGCCACAGCAGGCACAACCAGTCCAAAATGAAAACAATGTACCTAGGGTGGCACAGCCGGTCCCTAATGAAAACGTCCAAAGACGTGGAGCACGCATTAGGCGCCCTCCACAGAGACTCAACGATTATGAGACATAAATAACATATAGACTGCGAGTTCATTTTTCATATTGATATCAACAAAGATTGTTGTGCTATGTTTCATTTACTACTGGTGTTGATATTATATGTATTACGATACTCCGTATCTGGTTTGAGAAAGGGAGATATGTTGTGACCGCGAAAACTCCACCGGATAACGTAAACATTACAAGGTTAAATAAACACAGTGAGACACCTCTACTTCCGGCCTGAACGTCTACACTTGTCCCTGAGTCAGTTCTTCATTAAAATACATGATTATACAATAATCTACACCCTACAATACATCAGACAGTTTCTCGTTCATTGTTTTCTATATTTTAAGTAACTATGGAACCAGCGCAAACTTCTGTGACTACAGCCTAATTTTATTAGACCCGAGTTCGGAACTCGGGTCTACTTCTAGTGAACACGTTTTCGCCGAAGGTTTTTGCGTATAGGGGTAATGTGCACCATAAATCGACCATTGCAAATTGGTATAGAATAATTTGTAAATTGTACCGTAATCTCCCGCGTATAAGGCGCGTCTTATACGCGAATCAGATCGAGACTGGGTCTTATACGCGGGAGGGTAATTGCCTCCAGTTGGGGGTGCGCCTTATACGCGGGGTACCTCCACTTTCCAAATCAGATGATGATGATCGAATTTTATCTCACCTCGTGCCTTCCTTATGGCCGACACTCAAAGGTGAGAGGTCCCACGGGTTGTATCCACACTGAAGTGAGATTACCCTTGTGGCGTAGTTGCCCGGACCCTAGTCTAATGGGGATGGGGGATGATGGTGACCGATTCTATGGGAAGATAGAAAGCACGCCCCTACACATTTACCGAGGCAATGGTTCTTTAACATCCGTCACTACATAGGCATAGTGAGAGATGGACAGGACTGTTTTAAGTCATTTGTCTGCCATGACCGCCGAGAGACTTTCCAGCACAGCCTAGCCAGAGCGGGGAGGAACTCAACCGACACCTTACGGTGACGTTTGGAACCACCACTGTGCCCCAGCCGGGCCGGGAACCGAACCCACGACCTTACGGCCTGTGAGCGGACGCGCTACCGACTGCGCCATGCCTCCCGGCTCCAAATCAGAAAGATGTACACAGAGTCATGTATTTTCTTTAACCAAAGAAAAGGTGTAGTCTATACCATTGTGCTCTATATACCCTTAAACTGCTGAATGAAACATGCCATTCTGCTCACCATAAATGTGTTCGGAAATGTGTGTACACTCCACTCACTGAGAGCTTTGTTAATTACACTATTGACCTTTTAATCAAGAGAATCCATGCAGCATTATAATCAATAATCCTGTCATAGTGTGTGCTGCCACCTGGTGTTATTCTAGGAATCATTTAACTCATTAACTACTATTGATGCCAATTGTCTTCATATGGCCCAAAACTGATGTTATTTGGCATCATTTTGAAAGGTACAATACTGTTCATTTTTTGAAAGAAATAATCCTCTGATTTGCATTATTTGTTAACAAGTTATAGATAAGACAGGTTCAAACCAAATTTGTTATTTGTTCATATCATACCCTCCCATTGATTATCTAGGCTCACACTGTTATAACAGGGAAATAGGCCCGTCTTCTAGAGACATGGCATGCTGGGGTACCAGTAGTTTGTAATGTAGAGAATAAAGAATGACATACAGCTCATACAACACCAGGTGGCAGCACACACTATGGCAGGATTATTGATTATAATGCTGCATGAATTCTCTTGATTAAAAGGTCAATAGTGTAATTAACAAAGCTCTCAGTGAGTGGAGTGTACACACATTTCCAAACACATTTATGGTGAGCAGAATGGCATATTTCATTCAGCAGTTTAAGGGTATATAGAGCACAATGGTATAGACTACACATTTTCTTTGGTTAAAGAAAATACATGACCAGTTGGGGTATTGATAAATGCAGACAATATTTGAAATGCCCCTTTGGGTTGGGTCCTTTGTGTGGACCATGCTCCTTGAGTTAGGGGTGCGCCTTATACGCAGGTCTTTCAAATATTAGACTCAGGGGCAGCAGATGCGCCTTCTATGTGGATCTGCCTTCCCTAAGTTGGGGGTGCGCCTCCTACGCGAGAGATTACGGTATTGGTATCAGATATATTGTAGGACTATTTATGGTAGGTCTACCCATGTATATAGCCGACATAGGGACGCTGTTGGGGCTGGTATAAACGCCTTGAGTAGCAAGGACCATTGCCTCTTTGATTATGTGTATATAGCCGACATAGGGACGCTGTTGGGGCTGGTATAAACGCCTTGAGTAGCACGGACTATTGCCTCTTTGATTACGTGTATATAGCCGACATAGGGATGCTGTTGGGGATGGTCTAAACGCGGTTAGTAGCACGGACCACTGCCTCTTTGATAACATGTATATAGCCTCTCATGAATGGCATGATGCATTGATGCACATTTAACCCTTTATGGATAGCATGATGCATTGATGCACATTTAACCCTTTATGAATGGCATGATGCATTGATTCACTTTAAGCCTTTATGAATGCCATGTAGCATTGATGCACAGTTAACCCTTTATGGATAGCATGGTGCATTGATGCACAGTTAACCCTTTATGGATAGCATGATGCATTGATGCACAGTTAACCCTTTGTGAATAGCATGATGCATTGATGCACATTTAACCCTTTATGAATGGCTTGATGCATTGATTCACTTTAAGCCTTTATGAATGGCATGTAGCATTGATGCACAGTTAACCCTTTATGGATAGCATGATGCATTGATGCACAGTTAACCCTTTATGGATAGCATGATGCATTGATGCACATTTAACCCTTATGAATGGCATGATGCATTGATTCACTTTAAGCCTTTATGAATGGCATGTAGCATTGATGCACAGTTAACCCTTTATGGATAGCATGATGCATTGATGCACAGTTAACCCTTTATGGATGTTACAAAGCATTGATGCACATTTAACCCTTCATGGATAACATGATGCATCGATGCACTTTAACCCTTTATGAATGGCATGATGCATTGATGCACTTCAACCCTTTATGGGTGGCATGATGCATTGATACACAGTTAACCCTTTATGAATGGCATGATGCTTCGATGCACATTTAACCCTTCATGGCTAACCTGATGCATTGATGCACTTAACCCTTTATGGATGGCATGATGCATTGATACACAGTTAACCCCTTAGAGATAGCATGTTGTATTGATGCACAGTCAACTCTTTATTGATAGACAAGGCATTGATGTGCAGTTAACCCTTTTATGGATGTCATGATGCATTGTCAGCAAATATGTCAGTAATAATGCACTATTGCCAGGCTTCCCTAGCCCACTTAAAAGGGTCTATATCTCCTCTTTCCTATCCCTTTGGATGTGTGTGGTGCACATATATGTGGGCACTGACACATTCCTCTGAAATTCTGTAATGTAGTTTTCTTGCCATGAATATGACCTTAGCTGTCGAAATGGCGTTAAACACATATTACTCACTTACTCACTCAGTAATAATGCACTATTTGTCAGCAATTAGTCAATTTATGTTAGTAATTACTCACTTTTTGTCAGTAATTACTCACTTTTTGTCAGTAATTAGTCCAAATATGTCAGTAATAATGCACTATCTGTCAGCAATAGTCAATACATGTTAGTAATTGCTCGTTATTGGTCAGCAGTTCATCAACATATGTCAGTAATCACTCACTATTTGTCAATATCTGATTGAATATTGAAAATTGAATTGAAAATAGCATTGAAATTTGCATTAAAAACTCGGGTCTTTTAGGTCTTAGACCTAACCTGCTCCATCTTTAATTTATCAAAAAGAATTAAATGGTCACAAGTGTCAAAAGCTTTTTTGAGATCTAAAAAAAGGATGGCTGAGAAATTTCCTTTATTTCTATTTTCTAATAATTCCTGTATCAGATGATATACAGCATCAACCGTAGAGCGCCCAGGTAAGAACCCAAATTGATTCTTCACAATAATGTCATGACCAAGTAAGTATGACATAAATTGTCTCTGTACAACCTACATAAGTAGTTTTGAGAAGATGTTCAGTAAGGTTATGGGTCTCCAGTTAGACACATCACGTAGAGATCCACCCTTTGAAAGGGGTACAATAGTTCCAACCTTTAATACATCAGGTACAGTACCATTAGTGAAGCAACTGTTAATTAGTTTAACAAGTACAGACTGATGAGCATGTAGCGCCTCTTTAATGACCTTAGTCTTTACATCAGTAATACCTGTTGTTTTCCCTATATCAATAGTGTTGATTAATACCGATAAACTATCTGCTTCACAGGGTACTAATCTTGGGGCGTTGTAATACACCAAGGATATCAGGATATCAGTGGGTTAAATTTTCTATTATTTTAAAACAAAAACTCAGAATTCTTATTTTCAACCACTAGATTTTTCTTAAACCTTTTGAAAATATTGCTAAGATAATTTGTCTTTGAATAAAAGGAATATTGGTATGGGGTCTCGCACATAGTTTTGGAGTTTTTGCCATTTGAAATAAAAAAAAAGTATTGTAAAGACGACAAAAATCCATATTCAAAGCACTGCATTATGGGTAAAATGTACAAGTTATCGGCATAGCATTGCTTCTTTATATGCCTTCAGTCACTGTGAACAGGCTACCACTTTCACAGCATTGTCTTGGTAATGTGAGGGCTATAATTATAACGTACAATATAGTGTTAGGGAATGACGAAATAAATCTAGATGTGAACATGCTGGTGTTTCAAAGTGTAATAAAATGCACAAATTTGAGCAAAATCACCCAGAATTTCTTTTGGACATTAAGGGCCCAGATAGGTATGTGCATAACCAAAAACGATCCCATTCTGATGAAATAACATACCGTAATCTCCCGTGTATAAGGCGCAGCCCGCGTATAAGGCGCACCCCCAACTAAGGGAGGCCTGTCCCACGTATAAGGTGCACCCCTAAGAGCAGATTTTTGTTAATGTAGTACTGTTCTATAGTAAAAATACCCCCCCTATAAGGCGCACCCCAAACTCAAGGCAATTTTCCTCCCACGTATAAGACCCAGCAGCCTTTTGTTTGGCCTATAAGACGCGCCTTATAAGCGGGAGATTACGGTATATGTGCAGAGACCTGCGCAGTGGGCTCAATTTCATTGGTAGCGACCCACCTTAAAGTCGATATGACAGAATATACCAGAATACACAATTTTGATTATAAATCATCACATCTTGCCACCCTCTGCACCCACTTCTAGGCAATTCAGGTTCTGATATTGTCCGTCATACCGCCACAGACCGCATGTTTCTGATCAATGCTCTAAGGTTACAAGATGAAATATTTTTGATACAAGTGACCAATCCTTTTTCATACGTGTAAATCAATCTGCTTTTGTTCTAGTAGTAAATTTCGTTTTCTATCATATAGATATGAAAGATGTCAGAAAAATTCCTGAAGTTTCATGTTTGTGTGTTACAGATATCGGTGCGGAGGCCGTTGGGGTGCGTATAGCGGCGCCCCCGGTAGACGGTGCCGCAAACACAGAGCTCGTGAAATACATGTCTCAGGTACTCGGTGTAAGGAAGTCAGACGTCATATTAGATAAGGTGAGGAGCACTTGAACTCTGGACTCTGAGGGAGTGCTCATCATAGAACCATTGAGAGGGGGTTAGTTGGTTTGGGGCAAAAAGATGTGAAAAAGCCTGCAAATTACTGTAGTTCCATAAACTCCTTACCGTATTCATTCTAATAAGCGCACCTGTGCGGAAATTCAGTTGTAGGATGGCCAAATCCTTGATGCAAAAAAACAATTCTAATAGGCGCACCCTCTCAAGGGGGTGCGCTTATTAGTGCAGGTGCACTTCAACTTAAGTCACAGTGCAGCTTATAAAGCAAAATTTAAAGTAGCTCGTGGATAAGATGCACCTTCCATAACAGTTCACTGTCAGGCACACCTGGGAACTGTTTTGAGAAGTTCAGTACTAATTGGCCGAGAGACTTGTCTCCTCGGCCATATATACATCATGTAGGAGGGGGACAGCAGGTCATGTCAAAAACAGCCAAAAGTCCTCTACTATAGATCAGCTACTGAAATCAGTCAACCATGACGAAGACTGTGGTGTACCAGTGTACCAGTGAATTGCTATTATTCCAGGTCGTTCTGGGACGGGCTGATAACTTCCTCACCCACTCTAGGCACCTCTAAGTACCTGTAGTCAATTGCTATTGTCCCAGGTCATCTAACAGCACCGCAGCTCTGTCCCCTAGAGTCTCTGTGAGTGTTTGTTCAATCACTTCATAATTACACATCTCTACTACGATCTCTCGGCCATTACATCTGTGATGTACAATTCACTCTTAATAATGTCCTCAACCAAGCGTGATCTCGTGTAATTTTACCCAGCTTAGGCCACACCAAATAAGAAAGTTGGTCTATGGATTTTCATTTTGAAAATATGGTGCGGGAGGGCGAAATTTTTATTTTTATTTTCTAGAAATTAATTATTGTCTATGGATTCTGAACATCATAAATATGGAGAGGGCGTTTTTTTTTGTTTTTTTTTTTATTTTATTTTTTGCCATTAGTGATTCAGGCTTCATAGATACCGTAATCTCCCGCGTATAAGGCGCAGCCCGCATATAAGGTGCACCTAGAGTTTAGAGATTTGACCAGAAAAATAAAAGATTCATAACTTTTGTTCTACTGAATGGATTTTGAAAATTCAAAAAGCTATGTGTTGCATGGACCCCCCAGACCCCCCCTGGACCCCATATTCAGCTGATTAGGTTATATGGGAGTGTAAGATATCAAAATGAAGGTCTTGATCTCCCCCTTGCGGATCCAGAAAGAACTAGAACCTCTCATATAAGACGCGCCTTATACGCGGGAGATTACGGTGTCATGTTCCTTATGTGATGTGAGCCATGCTTGGGCAACAGTGTTTGGCATTAGGAAAATCTGCATAGTTATGCTTATCCAATGAGGGGTCAGCCATTCCTGTACCTTTATGATCAATCATATACTTATCGCTTGATCAAAAAAAAAAAAAAAAAATGAAAATCCCAGAAAATAAGGCGGGCGGGATCCATAGACATGTTATTTTTCAAATAAAAAGAAAATTTTAATTTCTGAAAATCAGGTACGGGAAAACCATAGACCAATCTTTTAATTTGGTGGGGCCTTACAAGACGCAATCCCTTTATACAAGATACAGGTCAGACAAGATCATGCTTAAATGCAACATGACTTTTGGCCGTCATGGTGCATTTACGCAGCAGCCCTGGTGAGTAACAGATTACAGAAAGTCTATCCATCTATCTTATCTAACTCACCAGGGCTGCATTCATGCATTGTGACATCCCACTGGAGTACTTCTTCAACTACCAGTACAATAGATGTCATGACGACTACTATGTTGTACTATTGAGATATTGGTTGTTATGATACAGTCATGCACCATAACAACCAATGGACATGATGCATTAATGCACTATTCTGTCTGTGAAGGGTTAACATGCCACTGTCCTGGATTTACCTTTGGCCTTGAGGTCCGACACAGAAACCTCTAGATTATAAAAGTAAAAAAGAGATAGATCGATAATGGATTTAAGACTTTGGGTGATCTCATTTCATAGTTATCTGAGAGAGGAAAGATTTTGATATGAAATACGAAGAAAAATTTATCCACAGCATATTGGTTAGTAACTAAGGATGTCTCAGTTTTAAAGCTGATCCTAGAAATAGCTTTCCACTGAGTAACTGTCTTTTGCTCCTTGCCACCCACTAGAAAAAAATATATACCATAAATATCCCCAGATAAGCCGCACCTTGAGTTTGGGAGAAAGCTATAGGCTGCACCTGGGGCTTGTGAAAAGGCACTTACGTACTGTCGTATAGTGTCAGAAATCCCTCGTATAAGCTGCATCCTGAGTACAGATGCACCTTATAAGCCGTACTTACGAGCTGGTTCTTGTACAAGGCGTGGCTATAAAATCATATCGCTGTATGCCATGAACTATACATGAAGAACTGAGGTGGTGCTGTGGTACGGTCACAGAATGTTGCATGTATCAAGATTCAGTTTATATAAGGCCAGACCAAAAAAAAAATAAGTTGGTCTACGGATCGCACTCTCCATGTTTGAAATACAAATTTATTTATTTTTAATCTTGTCTATGGATTTCACTCGCTTCACTTTCTATAAGTTTTCTCTTTGCGATGTTTGTCAAAAAAAAATTTTTTTGGTGTGGCCTATAGTCAGGCATTAAGTTGACCTTTTTCTATTTTTAAAATTTTGCTTTCGCTTATGACATGATAACTTATGGCCACACCAGATTAAAATATTGGTCTATGGATTTCCCGCACCTTAATTTCTAAATTACAAATTTTTATTTTTTAAGAAAATTTATTGGTCTATGGATTCCGCCCGCATCATTTTCTGGAAAATTGCAGATATTTTTTTTTTTTTTTACCAAGGAGTTTAAAGGATCAATCAATAAAAGTACAGAAATGGCAGACCACTCATTGGATTGGTAAAGATGTCCCCGGTTTCATTATATAGGCCTATTCTACACTTAGGAAAAAAATGAACATTTTCAGCAAAGGGATCCCCCCCCCCCGCCACCAAAAAAAAAAAAAAAAAGATTACCCCTCTCCATATTTTGGCCATGCAAAATCCATAGACAAATATATTTTCCTAGAAAAATAAAATAAAAATTTCGCCCTCCCGCCTCTTTTTCTAGAAAAGAAAATCCATAGACCAATTTTTTAATTTGGAATGGCCCATGTGTAAACTTATTATCACACTTGTAATGTTATGTAATGATACACTTGTAATCCAGTGAAGCCATTGTAACTGTCGGCTAGAGCTGATTTCTTCTCTTATCTTCTTTTCTTTACCTCTGATGAGGATGTGAATACACTAAATTGTAAATTGCCTAAGCATGATTCACACTAAAGACAGGAAGCCCAGCACCTTATATGCCGGGTTTTATGGTACTACAAAAAAACATAACCGTATTTGACGTAATTCGGGCAATGTGCCCTTAAAAGATATCTAAATGTGTGTTTAATAGTTAAGAGTTTAAATGAGCTTCAAAAATGCATTAAAAGAGTAATGTCGTTTTTTTATCTTACAGGGAGCGCGGTCGCGGAACAAGGTCATTGAGGTCACGTCCCCTGGGCTGGATGTTCAAACAGTGACAGACAAACTAAAAGCTGCTGCACAATGATCTATTGTGTCCCCATATCGGATGTGTATTTGTATTTGAAAACTTTTATTGCATAATCACAGGGTGGTCTTCCTTGATGCAATCGGTCTGACCATCAACCTCGTATAACAGCACAATGATTAAACCTTTGTTTTAAAAGTAGGTACAATATAGGAACCATGACAAAAAGAATGCTCTATGTAAGGATAAAGAGATGATGTACATTATACTCATTCTCATATGTATGACATATCATCGGTATATAATCCTACCGCCATATTTACGATGTTTGAAGCATTGTTTGACATTGGTCCAGTACTTTTAACAATCTGGTCTATATTTAACGATGTGTCATTTATGTAGTGAAATCAACCATATACAGGTAATATCATTGAAGGAAAATAGAAAAAGAAAGGTAAATTGTGGTAATTCTCTCAATTTCACATTTGCTGAATCAAGTCGGCGACAGACATGAATTTAACAAGTCAAGTGTTATGCTGTCACAGTCAAGGCCAACATTTTACATTTATTTCCCTTTCCACGGTCGCCTTGGAAACTGGATATGGGAATATGCTGCTCTCTATGGAGTTTCAAGGCGGACAGGCAGAAGTCCATTTACGTGTATGCCAGGGAAAGGTTTACATAATGGTGAACTATCATTGGAAAACCCTACAAAAGGTCCAGATATAGGTCAGGGTTCCCACTGGTCAGTTAAAAGTCAGTTAAACCCATTTTTCCTTAAAGGTCAGTTAAAAGTCAGTTAAGAAGATATTTTGGGGAAAAGTCAGTTAAAAATGATATTTTGACCATGTTCAGGGGTTGATTGTTAAGATTTCATGTCAATTTGCAAAATTTCTTTAACATCCTCATTTCGGAGCTGATGAAATTTTTCGTGAACCCCGTGAATTATCCAACATTTGGTCAGGTAAAAGCCAATAAATGTCAGGTAAAAGTCAGTTTAAACCATGACCCGTAAATGGTGGGAACCCTAATAGATATAAGACAATTGTTTCCAGCAAGAACTATATCATTATATGATAGCAAGCAGTGTCAACAGATCCTGGATGGCTATGCCGATGATGTTTTATCGATAGCAGAAGGTGGTGGTCAAGGCGCTCGTAGATATCAACAAGAACTGATTCCCCTCTCAAAATACTCCCTGAAATCTCCAGTTGTCAGCAAAGGCACAGACAAAATGTGAATTATTTTCTTGAATATGAAGAGGAAATAAGGGCGGAATTAGTCCTTCATAAGAGTCTACAGGATTTTGATCAAGATTTTCTGTATGATTTGGCTTACACCGTAAGTACCTGACATGGAGGGGAGTTATCCATAGATTCTGATGGTGTTTAGATGGTGAACCATTTGTGTTTGTAAACGTCCACGTCCGTGGCTCAGACATGGTCTCAACATCACTGCATCGACAACCGAGTGACGTGAACTACATAAAAGCCATGAACTACTTTAGAAATAAATATGGCAGTAACATCGTCTTCAGTGTCTCAACTGAGGACCAAAATCGGGCGCAACATCTAATCAGAGCGCAAGATGCCTATTTCACTGACATAGAAAGGGAGGAAGATTTGGCAGTAGGGGCGGTGTGTAACTGTTACCAAGTATTTATTGGAGATGCCCTTAGCATCTCCATTGTATTCACATGGGAGGTCGATTGCACACCAAATCGGACAGTCCAATAACCCTTGAGTCGACCTGTGCAATAGTAAATTACCTTATTTGATAATTTCTGTTTAGAAATTTAGCCAAATTACAACTGCTTTATATTGCTTATATGGACACATTATTCATCTTAATTTTGAAAGTGTATACAAAGCTTCGTTTTACTATTTTGTCATATTTTGTTGGTTCATTTTGTTCTTATAAGACTAGTCGTAACAGGGTGATACTACCCTCCGCCCAGGCATGCACCAATTCAACCCACCCTCCCTACTCAAACCTTGCCTATAGTTAAGTAATTATAGCCTGTACACAGTCTAGTCCGCATGCACTAATTCAACCCACCCTTCCCACTCAAACCACGCCTAGAATTGGGTAATTATAGTCGGTACACAGTCCAGTCCACATGCACCAATTCAACCCACCCTCCCCACTCAAACCTCGCCTATAATTAAGTAATTAGTAGCTATTAGTACAGCGTTCCAGAACAGGGAGAAATCGCATACTGTAAGACTGTATATCAATTTGCAGGGACAGACTGATACCTACACATCGTCATAGTGCATTTAAGACAGGGGTAGCTATACTCTATAAAACAGGACCGTGCTTGCCACTATGAACTCCCAAACATCATCATATAGGTATATGGGACTGCTAAGGTGGTTAAGTTGCCTTAAAATATCGTCAAATTCCCTTCACGACTGCATTTTGGAAGCTAACTTTCTTATGCTTGACCATAGGTGAAAATAAACATCACCATGATGATCGCCAGCTCGAAATACCCTTAAATCATAGGTCACACTATGGGAAGACTCCTATATGAGGTTTTTGACTACCCCCTGCACCCCCTTTTGCCAGTGCTGCACTGGCATGTACCCCCACCCCCCTCAAAAAACCCTTTTTCGACCTCTTCCTGCCTTAAACATAGCCTTTTTTTCGCCAGTTGAGCGCAAAACAGGTATCTTTTGGCAGAAGGTAGTGCGCGTCCACACCATGGTAAGGGCACAGGTGGACTGGCTTGGGCCGAAAAGGCACCTAGTCAAAAAAATTATTTCGCTTATTCTTTTTCGAAACCGATTTTTTAGGGGGGCATGTTTTTTAGGGGGATGAAACACCCCAGATTGATACCGAACACTCCATATCCGTGCATATTATTTGCATAATTAGCATAATTATGCAGTGTCCTGGTACTTTTCAATATATATAGATATGTGCCATTGCTCCCTTATAGAATTCATATGCTTGCAAGTATAAACTACTGACTGCACCTAGTGACTAGTGGAATCTGAACAATAGAAAAAAATTACCCTCTCCTACCTTCCTATTGTTAGCATGAAATCTAATACCTATAGCATCAAACAAGTTGTTCAATGGAGGCAGCCATTGCTTGATCACATGCTTAAACCTTTTAGATCCAAATTCTAGTTACCAGTGCATTATCACTGTTAATAAGCTTTACACATCAATACCTGCGCAAGCCCTGTTTGCACTGAATGGATATCTTTCCATTTCTCCATTCTCTTGTGTTTGATTGAAAATGTTGACGTCATTCTGTGTTTTAATTTGTGTTTTAATCTGTGTTTTTATGGTACATGTATTGAGTTTAAGGCTATAACAGGTTAGTGTTAGTACTAAGGTATGATAGTAATTACTCACTATTTGTCAGTGGTTAATCAATATATGTTAGTAATTACTCACTATTTGTCAGATATAAGTCAATATATGTCAGTAATTACTTACTATTTGTCAGCACTCAGTCAATATATGCCAGTTCTTAGTCATTATATAACAACACTTAGTCCACATATGTCAGTAATTACTCACAATTTGTCAGATATTATTCAATATGTCAGTAATTACTCACCATTTATCAGCAATTAGTCAATATGTTAGTAATTATTCACCATTTGTTAGCAATTAGTCGAAATATGTCAGTATTTACTCACAATTTGTCAGCAATTAGTCAATATACGTCAGTACTTAGTCACTCTATATCAGCAATTATCAATACATGTCAGTATTTACTCACAATCTGTTAGCAAATAGTCAATATATAACAGAGAAATAGCCATTGATTCAATTGTGCATCCTGCCTTGACTGGTATTTGTCAAGATATGTCAGTATCTATGGACTATTTGTCAGCAATTAGTTAATATATGTTAGTAATTATTCACTATTTGTCAGCAATTAGTCAATACATGATAGTAGTTACTTACATTTTATCAGCATTTAGTCAATATATGTTATTAATTGCTCACTATTGACTAATATCTGACAAATTGTGAGTAATTACTGACATATATGGACTAAGTGTCAGTAATTACTCACTATTTATCAGCAATTAGTCAATACATGTCAGTATTTACTCAGAATTCACAAGCAATTATTC
Source organism: Acholoe squamosa (assembly GCA_949317995.1). Lineage (NCBI taxonomy): Eukaryota > Metazoa > Annelida > Polychaeta > Phyllodocida > Polynoidae > Acholoe > Acholoe squamosa. The sequence continues at coordinate 3,125,532 of OX439039.1, read as the reverse complement.
AATATATATTAGTAATTACTCACTATTTGTCAGCAATTAGTCAATATATATCAATATTTACTCACAATTTGTCAGCAATTAGTCAATATATGTCAGTATTTACTCACACTTTGTCAGCAATTAGTCAATATACGTCAGTACTTAGTCACTCTATATCAGCAATTATCAATACATGTCATTATTTACTCACAATCTGTCAGCCAATAGTCAATGTATAACAGAGAAATAGCCATTGATTCAATTGTGCATCCTGCCTTGACTGGTATTTGTCAAGATATGTCAGTATCTATGGACTATTTGTCAGCAATTAGTTAATATATGTTAGTAATTATTCACTATTTGTCAGCAATTAGTCAATACATGGTAGTAGTTACTTACATTTTATCAGCATTTAGTCAATATATGTTAGTAATTGCTCACTATTTATGAGCAATTAGTCTATATGTTAGTAATTGCTCACTATTTATTAGCAATTAGTCTATATGTTAGTAATTGCTCACTATTTGTCAGCAATCATTCAATATATATTAGTAATTACTCACAATTTGTCAGCAATTAGTCAATATATATCAGTATTTACTCACACTTTGTCAGCAATTAGTCAATATATGTCAGTACTTAGTCACCAATTCAACTTGCGTTGAACTTACATTGTCAATTGACATTTGATATTTGACATTGAGGCATCTCCTTAGGACTGAGTCCTTCACCTGTGACATTTTTAATGCCATAAATTGTAACATATGATTGTATTAATGCATATAATATGAGGCATGAATACATATAACTCTATATGAGTGTTCACGGTCCACTGACCACCAGCTATGTGAATATATATAATGTAAGGGACCAAAGTGACCGACCTCATGGTTCACTGACCATGGACAATAGTGTATATAAATGTTTAAAGACAATTCAGACCGACCTCATGGTCTACTGACCACTAACAATAGGCCTCAAAGGTGGACGTTGTGAGCTTCCGGTGGTGCTAACCCCATCTCACGGACGCCGCAGCCCGGATTAGAGACATGGCACGAGTGCGCCCGACATGCCAAACCGACCAGACAATGGGGACGCCATACTGATGATAGGGGCGTCCTATGTACCCCCAGGGACATCAAAGACTCAGCACTAATGAACAATGGCAGTGGCAGTTGCCACTGGCTCCAGCTAGTCTGCAGGAAGGAAGCTAGGGTAGGCTACACAGAGGTGTAGGAACCAGATTCTGATTGGGGGGGCCCAGGGGACCCCATTGCACCCATCATAATTCATCGGCTAGAGTATGCCGACACTTATCCATGTGTATATAAGATATGTGTACAAAAGAAGTCTTTGGTGAATTTTTCCGTGATTTGAAGCCCAGACTTCCTAGTTTTTTTTCTCCGATTTTCAACAGAACATTTATTTTTGTTTTTTTTGTTTGTTTTTTTAAGTTAATTCAGTGATCGTTGAGTCACTGTTGTGAGTCGCAAGTTATTGTAGTAGTTAAAAAAATTACAAAAAAAAAAATCTGACCTACCCTACCTAATTCTTTTTTTTCAACATGTTACATAAAACAAACAATTTATTTTTTTGGGGGCCTTAGCAGACTCTAGTCCATTGTGAAGTTATAAACTATGTATAACTGAGCTTGGAATAGGCCTTAAAGTTGGTAAATGCTGCTCAGTTATACATGAGGGGGGGGGGGGGGGCAGGGACATCGGAAATGAAGTACACTATATGCTGAAATGCCCCCTTTTCATTCATGAATCTGGTAAATACATGACAAATTAGAACCATATTATTTGAGAGTCTAAGGTGACTCTAATATCTGAACTATTGGAAAATAACCAACCCTTTGGCATTAAAAAAATGAAATTGTTGTGTTCAGGTAACGGGGTTGAGAAAATTTAGGATAGGTAGGTAGGGAAATATTTTTGTTTTGTAAACACTTTTTGAGGCCAGCTGTAAATTTTCCCGCCTATGCGGCGCGAATTTGATGTGCAAGATCATAAAAAAGGTGCCAAAATATCAGATTTTCCTCAAAATGCCCATAAAAAAAGTTAGGGTAGGGCCAGAAAATTAGGGTAGGTAGCGTTACCTGAACACATAAATTTTTTAGGCCTTAACAATTATGAAAATTAGCAGTTTATCCAATGCATGGTGTCTAAATTCTGAAATGGATGAGCCAGTCTTGTTATCTCTTCTATCGCTCATAAATGTGTACTCACATGGGGTACTCAGTCAGCAGCTAATTATCCGTCTATATTGGTCCATAACCATGGGCAATACCTGCACTCTTTTAATACTTGTCTGGCACTCACCACATCAACATTTGCCAATATAGACATTATGTATTAGGGAGTGATCATTTTTTAAAAACAGGGGGGGGGGCTGGTGGGTTTGCGCGCGGACGTGCGAAAAAAATTTCGACCCCCCCCTCTTGAGGGGGTAAAAATTTTTCGACCCCCCCCATAAGGGACAAAAATCGCCCGCGAACGTCCCCTTTTAGCCTATAGTAACGCGCGGGGTTTTCCACTGAAAACAGGTGAAATTATTTTGACCCCCCCCCCCCATCAGAGGTATTGAAAAAATTCTGACCCCCCCCTCAAACCCACCGGCCCCCCCCCTGTTGTTAAAAAATGATCACTCCCTTAGTTGATCTCCAGTTGTGTAGGGTTACATTTTGGCCTTTCGGGCCTCCCTAGCCCACTTAAAAGGGTCTATTTCTCCTCTTTCCTATCCCCTCAGGATGTGTGTGGTGCACATATGCACGGGCACTGACACATTCCTCTGTGAAATTGTGTAATGTAGTTCTCGCCATGAATATGACCTTAGCTGTCGAAATGGCATTAAACCTCTATTACTCACTCACTCACATTATGGCCTTAGCGTGTTCCCTAGTGGGCTGACCCCTGCTGAAGCTGATACCTTGTGAGATAAGGACTGATAACAGCGAGCTGATGGGTACCAGGTGTTACGTAATGCACCCTGAAAAGTTGGCAGTGAATGAAAGGAATTTTCTCATTGGTCAATAATGTATCCCGCTAAGTCGGAATAACCAGTGCTTTAAGTGGGGGTGTGGATAGGGGGTCCCCCATGTCACATGTCAATTTTAAGAAATGGTTATGTCACATGTCACTTAAATCCCCATGTCCCATGTCACCTCTAAGAACCTCTCATGTCACATGTCGATTTTAAGAAATGGTTATGTCACATGTCACTTAAATCGCCATGTCCCATGTCACCTCTAAGAACCTCTCATGTCACATGTCGATTTTAAGAAATTGCCATGTCACCATGTCAAATTTAGTGGTCCACACCCATTTAAGTGCTCAATCCAAGGTGTGAAACCAATTGTAACTTCTTAACCCTTTAAGGGCCGCTGACGCTTTAATGCATCATGCCCATTGGTCGTCATGATGCTCCAATAAGACTGCTCGCCAGCACTTCACTGGAGCATCATACTGAAAAAAAAAATCCATAGACCAACTTATTTTTTTGGTGTGGCCTAATAGACATTTTCTTTAGACCTTTTTTGTAACAACCATTTCTAGTGAAGCCCTACATGAGGGGTGTCTCGTAGATGCAGGGAAGCAGTCCTATTTCCAATCTATCTTGCTTCCATGGTATGCGATTCCTATTTATTGCTCAAAGGTAGACTATTTATGATTAAATGACTGTATTCCCCTTACTCATTTATTCTCCATACATGTAATTGGTTCTTTTTTTCTATAAATGTGAAACAGTTGGCATTACCGGTATTCACCAAAGGAGTAGGGAAAGTGTGATTTTTGATTTTCCATACATGCCAACATTTCGGGGGACAAAACCGGGAGTCCTTCGGACATTTGTAATAACTTTTCCTAAATGAGCAGTGTCGGGCGTTTTACTGCCCTTAGTGGGCAAACTTTAGATATAAAATCAAGTATTTTGGTACCCTTTCAATGTTTTTCTCGGCTTCAAAGGCCAAAGCACATCAAAATCCGGGAGATTCTACATGTTAAAAGGGCATTAACCTCTCAAAATCCGGGAGAAGAGTAAAAATCCGGGAGATTTAAGGGGAGAAATTCAATCCGGGAGAAACCATAAAAAATTGTAAAAATCCGGGAGTCTCCCGGCCAATCCGGGAGTGTTGGCATGTATGATTTTCCTTTCTTTAGAAAAGAGCCTTAAAATGAAGTGTGAAAAAAATGATCACCTCCTAATACGATGGGAGGGATGTTATAGCAGTGTATGCGGTATGATCCCCTCGGCGACCCTTCTTTTTTCCTAGAAAAAGATAAAGTTAATTCTTTTTTACGGGAATACTATCATCAAGATGACAAGATCCACTTGACCCATCCTGATCAAAGTATGGATGTACTGGTAGATGTGTCATAGGGCTAAAGGGCCAGACTAAGGGCTTTCTGGGGTAGGGTCATTACATAGTAGGGGAAGGCCATGTTGAGAGTGCTGAGGCGGATCATGATCGACAGATAATTCTAGATGATCCATGCAAAACAGTGATGTTATGACACATAGGTCAGTCAGGCCACACAAAAAAAAAAAAAATAAGTTGCTCTACGGATTTCCCTCTCCATATTTTCGGAAATACAAATTTTTTTTTCTTTGAAAAATTCTTGTCTACAGATTTCGCTCGCTTCACTTTCTACAAGTTTTCTCTTTGTGGTGTTTGGCAAAAAAAATTTTTAATTAAATTTTTTTTCGCTCGCCTCACTTTTCCAGCAAGGAATTCATTGGACGCCAAAAATCTCTTTTAAAAAAAAATTTTTGCTTGCTCACACCATTTTTTCAAAACCAAAATCCGTAGACCAACTTATTTTTTTTGGTGTGGCCTAATGACCTCTTTTTGCTGGGACTCAGACCTAGGTCTTCGGGTGTAGTGGGGGAATCCGGATGGCAGGTCTAACTTAACAAGACGAACCACTACATATATTATTATTATTATTATTATTATTATTATTATTATTATTATTATTATTATTATTATCATTTTTATTATAATTATTATTATTATTATTATTATTATTATTATTATTATAATAAACCCCAGCAGATTTTATGCTAAGCCTGAGGGGCTAAGGAAAGGTTTTAATTTTTGTTTTTAAGTTAATAAGTAAAGGGCCTGATTTATACACATGAGGGGCCCGTTGTGGACAACTGGTTCTAAGAAAAACTAAGTTATAAGGGTAAAAGTTATCATTGACACCCCTATTTATTGCCTATAGTCAGCCGCATTCCCTAGACCATAAGCTTTCATCTGATACCAAACTTGACTACTTTTGTTCATATTTCTCAAAAATAAAATGAAATAAAAAATCCCAAATGATTTTCTTTTCTGACAAGGTCGCTGATAAGAAACAAATTTGTTTCTTTGAGGTTTTGTTGTTCTTTTTGTGTTTTTAGTAGCCTAATAGCCGAGACATTTTACTAAATTCATGGATTTCACACAGAAAATTTATCAGTTCCCTCCGTCAGAGGGGTCTGATGTTTTTTTCCCACTGGCCAATTTAGTAACATGCAGCCTCTTTCCACTAAAACAAATGATTTTCTTTTCCTCTGCCAAAAGATCTCACCCTGTTTAATAATAATTTAAGAAAAAAAGAAAGAAAAAAGACCATTCTCTATTAGGATGTTTCTATCTAAATGGTATTTTTAGAAAGCAAAAATAGAAAAAGCAAACCCCAGCAACAACAAAATAATCTTAAGGTTGAAATTTTGCCTGACAAGTCAAAGAAAAAGAATAATTTAACCATGTAGTGCCAATCCTAAAATTGCTGTAGCACACGGTGCAGTCCCCCCGGACAGTTCCACCTCGTACTCCCCTGTGATGAATCGACCGCGTGTGTACTTTGGAGTCCCCGTGTCCTTACGCGATGACGTCAGGGCTATTCTCGTTCTATAAATAACACGTAGCGCGCAGAATCCGACAGACGCAGTCTGACTGACGTAAGGCACACAAGTGTTTGACAGGTAAGGCAGAAAACTCACTTCTATTCTAAATTCAGAGGGTAGTTTTCTGTAATTTACATCAGTACATGTCGGTGTGTATAAGGGGATTACTTGGGATTCATTTTGGGGGTTTTGGTACTTGTGTATTAGCTGTATTTTGTCAAATTTGTGTCAATGTGACGTGGGTCACATGACGTGTCCTCAGGCTCAGAGTCAGAGTCAGGCTCATGTGACTGACATACCCTCCAGTAGGGCCTACAGATACTGTTAAAACCCTGTGAATAATCTGCGACTAAACAGACCCCCTCAAAAGTTTTGACTGCCGTCAAGGGGGGGGGGTGGGGGGCATGAAAATTGTTTGCGCATCTGCGCGAAAACCCAATACCAACCCTTTTGATAAATAATGACCACTCCCTTAGGCTTAAAGCCTTAGGGAGTGATCATTTTTTAACAACAGGGGGGGGGGGGCGGTGGGTTTGAGGGGGGGGTCAGAATTTTTTCAACCCCTTGACCGGGGGGGGGGTTCAGAATTTTTTCAATATCTCTGATGGGGGGGGGGTCAAAATAATTTCACCTGTTTTCAGTGGAAAACCCCGCGCGTTACTATAGGTTAAAAGGGGACGTTTGCGCGCGATTTTTGTCCCTTATGGGGGGGGTCGAAAAGATTTTACCCCCTCGAGAGGGGGGGGTTGAAATTTTTTTGCGCATCCGCGCGCAAACCCACCAGCCCCCCCCCCTGTTGTTAAAAAGTGATCACTCCCTTAGGGCCTTATGCTATGACATGTGCTTACAAAAAAAGTTATGAACTTTATAGAAATTCAAAGCAATCTAAAAAAAGGTTTATATGTGGGGGTGTGGCTTATAGATGGGTTTTTACAATAGACTAGTTTAGTACTAGTAAGACATCATCCTTCCATGTAGACCACCATCTGACTCACTCCACATTCCCCGGGGGGGCCACTCCTGGAATTATGGCAACCATGTGCGTACAAAAACTAAAGGGAAAGGGGGTGCTTTTTTGCACTATGAACAGATCCTGCAGGATCCTCTATAAGGGGCCTATTTTTGGACATTTTGGGCTAAAAGGGGTATCAATTGCAAGGAGGATTTCTCTTGGAAAATTCTTAAAAGTTGCAGTAAAAGGGGGTTGGTTTTGTGGAAAATTTTCCCTTCGAAAGGGTCTCAATTTTCCACAATTTTAAAGTGAGGTGTAAGTTGGGGGTATACTTTTTTTAAAGGGTTTCCCATCAAAGGGGTCAATTTTAAAAACTAGAGAAAATAAGGGAGATTTCACTGGTGTATCCCGCCAAAAGGGGTATATATTTCTCGAAAATTGACCCGCTATAAGGGGTACCAAGACTAGAGATTATATATGGAGTGGCCCCCCGGGCCACATTCAGACTGGGTACATGTGCACTAAGATTTGTAGTGACTCTAGACAAAAACTATAGGAACCTTGTAGAGACTAGTGCTGCAAACTGGTAAATTACCACATACAACTTATGAGCCACACCCTTTGGTGACCCACAGCCTGAGTTTGTAAATGATAAAAGCTGCACCAGGTTTCAGCAGGCAGTTTTATTACTGTAATCTCCTGTGTGTAAGGCGCATCTGCCTGGCGTATATATTAATGCAAGATGCACCGTGAGTTTAAAGAAAACCTATAAGGCGCACCTGGGGCCTGATTTTTGAAGGTTCAGTATTGTTCTATAGTAACAAGAAAAATGTGGCAAGGTCCACGGATGGGAGTTACCACTCCCACTGATAGGAGTTGCCACTCCTATGATCAATTACATAATAGCTGGTTGCTTCGCTATCCACAGGTGAAATCCCCACTGCCCTGTGACGTCACATATGGCATCACACGGTGATCGTGACGTCACTCACGTAATGACGAAAACCGAAAACATAATAGGCGTTGCCCAGTGATGTTGCGTAGCTCCGCGCCAGGCAACTCCTAAAAGAATAGTTTGCCTACAAGACACAGCCAGACATACGGCTGATCCCCTAAGGCATAGTTAGCCTCCGATTCACGTATAAGACGTGCCGTATACATGGGAGATTACGCTAGTGTCATTACCCTCAGATAAGCCTCATCATGACTTTGGGAGCCAGCTTGGGAATTCCGTAGAAGCTGCATGTACACATGGAAGTTTGTTACTTTCACCCTACCATCCAAAATCCACTCAAAGTCCTTGTGGCCCATTTCAAATGCATGTTGCTATTTTCTCAATTTAATTTATACAATATCACATATTGATTCAAATTACAGAAAACCTACATGTACCGCAAAAGCCAAGCTATGGCGAGTGAAGCAGAAACCCCCCAACTACACCCAGACCCGCAGTTCCTACAGCGGGTCGGGTCTCTGCCCATCGTGGAGTCGACCCTGGGGCAGTTGGCGAGTATCTACCAGCACACCAAGGACAGGAACCGCTACATTAAGTACACCCTGGAGACAGCTGAGGCCGGTGTAAAGACTGTGGCACATACCGCTGTCCCTGTTGTGGTTAGCAAACTGGAGCGCCCGAGTGAGTAGCTCAAGTTTTTTAGCCTCTGATAGTTTAGTAATCCTTTAAAGGCAGCTAAGGGGCCATCCACAAATGACGTCATACTGGAGGGGGGAGGGGTGGGGTCTGGCCCAGCATGACGGAGTTCATTTTCCACATACCTTAAGCATTGCAAAATTGGGGGAAAAAATATGACAAGGGGGGTCAAAAATGGTCAAATTTTGACTGACGTCATTTATGGATGGCCCCAAATGCCTGAGTACATCTGTCTCTATTTTGCTTCATCGAAGTGCTGGTGAGTAGTCTCACTCGCCAGCACTTCATTAGAGCATCACACTGACCCCCAGGTGTGTAGCCCTTCATTAGAGCATCACGCTGACCCCCAGGTGTGTAGCCCTTCATTAGAGCATCACGCTGACCCCCAGGTGTGTAGCCCTTCATTAGAGCATCACGCTGACCCCCAGGTGTGTAGCCCTTCATTAGAGCATCACGCTGACCCCCAGGTGTGTAGCACTTCATTAGAGCATCACGCTGACCCCCAGGTGTGTAGCCCTTCATTAGAGCATCACGCTGACCCCTAGGTGTGTAGCCCTTCATTAGAGCATCACGCTGAGCCCCAGGTGTGTAGCCCTTCATTAGAGCATCACGCTGACCCCCAGGTGTGTAGCACTTCATTAGAGCATCACGCTGACCCCCAGGTGTGTAGCCCTTCATTAGAGCATCACGCTGACCCCCAGGTGTGTAGCCCTTCATTAGAACATCACGCTGACCCCCAGGTGTGTAGCACTTCATTAGAGCATCACACTGAGCCCCCAGGTGTGTAGCCCTTCATTAGAGCATCACACTGAGCCCCCAGGTGTGTAGCCCTTCATTAGAGCATCACGCTGAACCCCAGGTGTGTAGCCCTTCATTAGAGCATCACGCTGAGCCCCCAGGTGTGTAGCACTTCATTAGAGCATCACGCTGACCCCCCAGGTGTGTAGCCCTTCATTAGAGCATCACGCTGACCCCCCAGGTGTGTAGCCCTTCATTAGAGCATCACGCTGAGCCCCCAGGTGTGTAGCACTTCATTAGAGCATCACGCTGAGCCCCAGGTGTGTAGCACTTCATTAGAGCATCACGCTGAGCCCCAGGTGTGTAGCACTTCATTAGAGCATCACGCTGAGCCCCCAGGTGTGTAGCCCTTCATTAGAGCATCACGCTGACCCCCAGGTGTGTAGCCCTTCATTAGAGCATTACGCTGAGCCCCCAGGTGTGTAGCACTTCATTAGAGCATCACACTGAGCCCCAGGTGTGTAGCACTTCATTAGAGCATCACGCTGACCCCCCAGGTGTGTAGCCCTTCATTAGAGCATCACGCTGACCCCCCAGGTGTGTAGCCCTTCATTAGAGCATCACGCTGAGCCCCAGGTGTGTAGCACTTCATTAGAGCATCACGCTGAGCCCCAGGTGTGTAGCCCTTCATTAGAGCATCACGCTGACCCCCAGGTGTGTAGCACTTCATTAGAGCATCACGCTGAGCCCCAGGTGTGTAGCCCTTCATTCGAACATCACGCTGACCCCCAGGTGTGTAGCCCTTCATTAGAGCATCACGCTGACCCCCCAGGTGTGTAGCCCTTCATTAGAGCATCACGCTGACCCCCAGGTGTGTAGCACTTCATTAGAGCATCACGCTAACCCCCAGGTGTGTAGCACTTCATTAGAGCATGACGCTGTGTTTCAACCTTGTGGAATCTTCATGGTGCATGAATATAGCCCTGCTGACTCGCCAGGCTGCATTCATGCATCATGGCGATCTAATTGGCATGATGCATAATTACATTGAAGGGTTAACAATTTAAATTGTTGAATGTGGATTTAGGTTCCAAATACCATTGAATTGTGTAGTCTGCTCTGTAGTAAGCAAATGATGCAGATAAAACTAACTGACATCTTCGGTTCACAACTTTGCTGCCAAAAAGTAATAAAAAAGAAAACAACAAAAAACATGGAATAAAAGGGTAAGCCCTCAACTCCCCAGCCCCAAACCCTGTAATATGAAGGTTTAGTGCAGGGTCTGGATGTTTAGTGGCTCCTGTTTCATTTAACACCAACAGCTCATGCTGTATGCACTTCGTGCTGTCTTACAGTTGGCGCCATCGACTCTGTCGCCTGCGGCCAACTCGACAAGTTAGAGGAGAAATACCCGCTCATCACCAAGCCAACCGAGGAGGTATGTAGCACATCAACTGGTTAGCCTTTGGTTAAGGGTCGTTAACCCTTTAAAGGCCGCTGATGTATTAATGCATCATGCTGATTGATCTGCAAAAATGCAGCCCTGGCAAGTAACTCACCAGGGCTGCATTAATGCTGAATAATGCATCATGTCGACCCTATGGGGTTGATACACACTCAAAGAAGCGACATGATGCTCCAATCGTGTGCTAGCAACCAGTCTCATCAGCACATCATTGATGCATCGTCAGCACAAATCGGCATGATGCATTCCTGCATTAGAGGGTTAATGCAAACTTGGTCAGTAACTCACCACGGCTGCATTTCTGCATCATGCCCATTCGTTACCATGAGGTATGTTTGCACAATTGTTAAATTTGAATGTGTAATGGCACTGGGTCTTAAAACTAAATACCGTAATACCGTATAAGGCGCGTCTTATACGCGGGGTTTTAGTTCTACCTGGATCCGCAAGGGGGGCACCAAGACTTTTCTTTTGATATGTCACACTCCCATATGGCCACATATGCTGCATATGGGGTCCAGTGGGGTCATGGGGTCCAAGCAACACATAGCTTTTTGAATTTTGAGAATCCATTCAGTAGAAGAGAAGTTATGAATTTTTTTTATTTTTTTGACCATATTCTAAGACTCTAGGTGCACCTTATACGTGGGGTGCGCCACGGGAGATTACGGTAAACGTATTATAATACGAAAATGGAGGGGGAAAATGACGGGAAAAACCAGTACCAGAGTATTTGTTTTCTAAGAATCTTCAAGCATATAATCACACCTATGATAATCATTTTTCGCAGGTCGTTTGTGAATCTAAGAAGGTGTACGATGCCAAGCTGAAGCCGACGGTGGACACAGTGACTGGGGTCACTCAGACGTCCATTGACAAAGTGGGAGCAGCTAAACAGTACACGGTGGATACCATTTGTGCCACCAAACAGTATACAGTGGATACGGTCAACTCTGTCAAGGACTACACCACCAGCACCGTCAACAACACTGTGAGTACTCTACATTCTCTCGCATAAGCCGCACTCTCGTATAATCCGCACAATGAGTTTGTGGAAGAGTCAAAAAATTCAAAATGGTATATTTTTTTTTTCTAATAAATGAATCTTCTAATTCTAACAGCTACAGGGTCCTAGGGGCCCGCCAATCCCCCTCTGGTGCTGGAACTATTGGGAAAATATTGGGCATGTGTCAGATCTAAACGGTACTCTATCTACCTCGGTCTGGTTCTCGCAATACTGTAAATTCTCACATACAAGCTGCGGTTAATACGAGAACTAGACCCAGGTGGGTAGAGAGAGGGTGGGGGCAGGGCTTAGATCTGACACACACCCAATACTTTCCCCATTTTTCCAACATCAGGAGCGGTCCTGGGGGCCCCTAGGACCCTGCAGCTTTCTTAGTCTTAAAGATCCATTCATTAGAAAAGAAATTACGATTTTACAGCTTATACAAGGGTGCGGCTTGTACGCGAGAATTTACAGTAGTCGCGGCTTATACATGACAATTTATGGTACTCAGTTATAAAACTCAAGCTTTAACCCTTTAAGTGCCACTGCAGCAGGGTCATCAAGTCCATGGGTCATGGTGATTGAAGCATCATGCCGACCCTCGGGGAGTGCATCAGCCCCATAGGGGTGGGGTGATGAATTAGTGTTCTATACTCTTTAAAGGGTCGATTTTACTTTATTGACAAATAAAGAGATCATACAAGTTGAATATTGAAATCTAGGCAGCTGTGAGAATAGGAACAGATACAGTAAAACTTATTTCAGTTATCAAATTTCAAGGGCATCCAAAATGTACACATATTGCTGCGAGCACTCATAAACCATATAAAGACCCAGTAGGTCAGTGATTTAACTTTGAATTGTCAGAAATCCAGTATAACATGATTCAAGTTAAACTCCGTTGACCTTGACCTTCATATTTACAGGTGACTGGTGTAAAGAACTATACGTACAACACGGTAGCAGCGACTGCATCCTACGGTAAGGACAAGCTTGACACGGCCCTAGAGACAAGCACTGGACAAACTGTCATCTCCAAGGTAGACCAGCTACTGGAGAAAACCGAGCAGTATGTCGACTATTACCTCCCAGAGCAGAAGGAAGAAGGTAAGTCTAATATCAACACATATCTTAAAGGCCCTTTATATCTAACAAGAGGTTTCAGACATATTTTGATATTGAAATATGTATCACTCTAGTGAAGAGGAAAACAGCAGGTATATCTGACGATGTCATAATTGGACAAAATGCATCAATGTCATAAAAATTAGACACTGTTTTCCTTAACGTCAGCGGTTACGAATTCTGGAGTTGGTTTGATGTCTTTGAAAAGTCTTGCTTTAAATATGGTCAGTGGGATCGATATATGATATTATAATATATAAGTTATAACTATTTGTTTTAGCTGAGACTAGCTATAGCGCGAAACCATTCTCAAAATCGATGATAGCACGGCTGATACCACATATCCGTAGGGTTATCTTTTGAATGGAGATGGTTCCTTTTAGCTCTCTAAACTCTATCATTAGTAATAAACTATATTTTACATAATTACAGGAGAGGAGGAGACCAAGGAGACTCCCATGGACACTGAGACTGAGGACAAGACTGTGTGCCCCACAGGCGCCAACAAGCCAACTGATGTCACATTTGGAAAGTTGGTAAATGTGAGTGACAAGGTCCGCCGCCGTATGTACGCAAAGTCCATGAAGGATTTGCAGAATGTGCAGAAACGCAGCAAGGAGACGCTGGAACGACTCAACTTTACTGTCGACCTGGTGAGTTGATTTGACTGAAATATTGAATGTGTGATTAATATAACAAGTGGACCAGAGTTTTAAGTGTGCAATATAGTGAGGAATATCAGAATGTTAGAACCTAAGGAAGCATTATTGAAAATAAATGATTAAAAGAATGAATATCGGCAAGAATTTTCCTCAAAACAAAATGTAGCACCTTTGGTATTAGATTAACCATTGAAGGCCGAGCGTATCGATGCACCGTGTCCATTGATCACCATGATGCATGAAATGCAGCTCTGGTGCATTTGTGCATCATGCTGAGCCTTTGGGGTTGATGCACTCCCCAGATGTTTAGCATGATGCACCAATAAGCATGATGCATGAATGCATCATCAGTTATTAAGTTCCTAACATCTCTACTTGTGTGTGTTCCGTACAGATTGAATACGCTAAGGCTAACCTGGATGGTGCAAAGAACCGCGCATCGTCCGTCAAGACCAAGTTCCAGGATGTTTGGGAGGAAATTAACCGTGAGGAGGGAGAAAATATCGAGATGTCTGACATGGCCGCTGAAAATGGAAACGAGAATGGAGAAGCCGAGACCACCGACAACACAGAGAAACAAGTCAGCAATGCAGTAAGTATCAAGTGTGCAGAAATGCCACCTTTCTTGCTTTACCAGGAATTGTGCTTTTAGATTTCTGTATTTGATAGATTTTCCTAGATTTTGTCGGCCAGTGAGTATCATTTTTGGGTGTGAAAGTTACAATTATGAATAAATGTCGGAATTTTGAGATTTTTCTTTGTCAAAATTAGGAGAGGTCCTGACATCTACCGTAAATCCCAGGTCATAAGCCAGATTTTTTTTTCCTATTTTGGGCCCAAACCTCCTAAATTTTTCCCAAAGTCCCCCCCCCCCGGGTTATGACCGGGGTTTTTAAAAAGTTTAAGTAATTTTTTACCAAATTTCAATAAAAATCAATAGAAAATAAAAATTACTTTAATATGTACGATTTTTACCATACAAGTTTATTTCAATGTGTTTTCTTTAAGAAATCAATAAAAAATTGATAGAAATATGGCTAATTTTCCTCAAAAATTTGTGAGATTTTTTAGTTTTAGGGGGGGTAAGGGGGGTCAAGGGGCTTAACTCACCCCCGGCTTATGACCGGGGTTTTTGCAAAAGTCTAAAATGCACCAAAACCAGCTTATAGATTTTGCCTGAACTCACCCCCCCCCCCCCCCCCCCCCGCTTATGACCGGGGCCGCCTTATGACCGGGGATTTACAGTATTAATCATGGAGCTGATTTTTTCTTAAGGCCGATAAACAGACGATTATCCCATACTGGTGGGTTGGTGTTCTAAACAGTTAGTCAAGATTGTATAATCATTAATACATGTATATGATAATATTATGAAATGATTTTGTACACCTATTTTACTAAAAGTCAATTTTTAAAAATTTGATTTTAAATTTATTTTGATTAAAGATTGAAATGATTCATAATTTTGTCACATTTCCTTCAGACCCTAGAGAAGCGTGCTATCGCGGTGGCGCGTAACCTGACGTCCAAACTGAAGAGTAGTTTTAACACGATGCTGAACACTGGCGCCATCCTCCCCGCTACACTACAGACCCAGATCTCAGGCGCCAAGAACTACACGGAAAATCTCTACAGCTCTTTCACCAATGTAAGTATAGGAATAAATGTTGTAGTAAACTTTAAGAAAAAGAAAATACTCATGGAAGTAATATGTTCTTTGATATTTCATAAACCTTTAAGTACCGTTGATGCAGGAGTGTATCATGGTCGGCATGATGCACCAATGAAGTGCTGGTGAGTGTGCTCTGACAATTTAATCACCAGGCCAGCATTCATGTATAATGACGACCAATTGGTACGAATGATACAGAATACATTAGTGGCACTTAATTAGGTAAACGAAACAAGCCCGGCTTTGTGACATATACAATGTACATCAACAGCTGGCTCCTAACATGTAACCAACTTGTTTGTACATCAATGAGGCCATACCAAATAAAAAATTGGTCTATGGATTTTCATTTTGAGAATATGGTGCGGGAGGGCAAAATTTTTATTTTTATTTTTTAGAAATTAATTATTGTCTATGGATTCTGAACATCATAAATATGGAGAGGGCGATTTTTTTTTTTTTTTCGCCATTGCATATTTATGCCTATCCAATGAGGGGTCTGCCATTCCTGTACCTTTATTATTAATCACATATTTATTGCTTGGTCAAAAAAAAATTTAAAAAAATTAAAATCCCTGCAAATGAGGCGGGCGGGATCCATAGACATGTTATTTTTCAAATAAAAATAAAAATTTTAATTTCTGAAAAACAGGGGCGGGAAATCCATAGACCAATCTTTTAATTTGGTGTGGCCTGAAGTACACATTTTTTTTTTTTATAGAATGTTTCGCCATTTAGAAAATCTATCTAAAAAAAGTGTGGTGATGTTGAAAGGATATCAGCATACTGGCTCTTACCAACATAGACTGTTAAGAGCTAGGGTGGTACTTACAGGAACAGTCATTATAGCCAGGGGTGGTATGTGCTTTCTTACAATGAAACTATTCTTATGTTCCTACATACTTTATTATTGCAGGCTAAGACCCTGAATGACGTACCCAGCGCGCTCCTCACCCAGACCCGGACCCAAGTCACACACCTCCAGGAAACCCTCACCTCTTACACCGAGTATATCCGCAACAACTACCTCACTAACTGGATGGTACGTACTTGTATGATAGACCGTTAACCCTGTAAGGTCTGTTGAGGTGGAAGGGCACCATGCCTAAGGGATTGATACATATACTCCCGGACAGTCGGCATGATGCTCCAATGTAATGCTGGCAAACAGTCTCATTGGTGCATCATGACGACCAATGGGTGTGATGCATTAATGCATTAACGACACTTAAAGGGTTAATCCCGTGATAAGTGTAATTAACCCTTTAAGTGCTGCTGATGTAGAAGTGCATCATAACTATTGATCGTCATGATGCATTCCTGCATTAGCGGCCCTTAAAATGGTTAGCAAATGATAGAGAGAATGCCAGATAGATTAATACAAACGAAACGATTTCAAATTTGCATAGAATTAATTCACTTGGAGCATTTTGATAACATACGTCTCCATTGCAAGAAGTGTTACTATCCCTATATTTCTGCGTTCCATGTATCGTGTCTAAGATCCAGTCAAATTGAATTGTCTGTTGTATGTGTTGCTGTATATTGTAATATAATTAATCGTGACTAATTAATCCTATGTATTTGTAGTATAACCCCTTTTGGTGCTTCGGTGCATGCTCTTTGTCCATTTTGATTTTTAGTCTAAAGTATTTAATAGTAGAACTTGATTTGTAGATGTTATAATTGTGTTCCCACTGTCTAGACTTTGTGTGTGTTATGGCAAAAACCATCCCACTTATTCCAACCAGAAAATCATTTTTTGACATTTGACATGTCAAAAAATAGTCTAGCACAAAAAGAAAAGAAAAATCGTTGAACTGTGAGGTTGAATCAAAACACTTGACATAGAGTCCCTGTTGATAGGTTAGGGA
Organism: Acholoe squamosa; assembly: GCA_949317995.1. Classification (NCBI taxonomy): domain Eukaryota; kingdom Metazoa; phylum Annelida; class Polychaeta; order Phyllodocida; family Polynoidae; genus Acholoe; species Acholoe squamosa. The sequence continues at coordinate 3,108,507 of OX439039.1, read as the reverse complement.
TAAGGTATTTTGGTATTTGAGACCTTGAACCACTTGTAGCTATCTCAGTGAGTGTGTTTGTCACTTGTGATACATGTACATACCTGAGCTCGGCTTTAACCCTTTGTATGGAGGAGTGCATCAAGCCGGCAAATGAGAGTGCTGGACTCCTGTAGTGCAGTCCTCAAATCAGGACCATACAACCGATGACTGGTTTTCAAAGTGAAAGGATGAGTGAAACATCTACATGTATTTCAAAACCTTCAACACCCCCATCACCACTACTCTCCCTTCCCACCCCACCCCCCTTTGTTGGAAGTTGACCCAGCATTTACCCTTGAAGGTGCGCTAATGCATCATGCTCATGAGGCATGACGGTGTCGATACACTCTACAATGAAGTGCTGGCGAGCAGTCTCGCCAGTACTTCATTGATGCATCCTGATGCACTGAGCATTAACTTAACACCCGGGCATGATGCCAACCCTAAGGGGTTGATGCACCCAGAGTGTCGGCATGATGCGTCAATGAAATGCATCATGATGACCAATGAGCATGGTGCATTCCTACATGGGCAACCCTTAATAAAATCAAATTAGTTTCAAACAGCAAAAAGTGCAAACAAGCCGCTCCCTGTGGTAGACCCTGGTCTAATTTGTGGTTAACTTGTGTACCCACGCCTGAACACCCTGCCCTATCCACTCCCTACAGTTGACCCTGCCCTGACATACGGTTATCTTATATCTATATCAGGGAACGAGTAGTCCTCAGAGCGAGGAAGCTGCCAGCCCTAGCGCTGAGACTCCTAGCGGCGAGACTCCAAGTGCAGAGAGTGAGTCAGTACAAGACATGGATACTACTGACACGTCCCCCGTACAGGACGCTTCCAGCGACACAGAGGTAAAGGGGCACACAGACGCCTCTAGTCCCACCGTGGGGGAAGGAGAGAAACACAAACAAAACTAACAGACTAACAAGGTACAAAGTAATTAAGTCTCCCCACCCACCCCTTCTGTTTGAGAATGAAATCACAAAGTAACAAGCAATCCTGAGTTAGGCAAAAATAAGATTCAACCGTAAAACCCCATGTATAAGGCGCAACTTATGCCTGAGGATGGGGCCCTAGTGTGCCTTATAGGTGCGCCTTGTACACAGGGTATTACGGTTTTCTGGTTAAATTGGTGGTGTAGATTTTAATCAATTGATGTTTATTTCATGTAGTTAAGTTGCTCATTGTTTTGACTTTGATTTCACCTAGACTTACTCTCTAATTTTACCTGCATGTATCCCTCTTGTACCTTATGTGTACGGTCACCTTTTTATATAATTTCTTTATGCAGGGATGTAAGTCTCCGGGTTTTATAAGGATTTCCTGATTTCTGAAAATTTCAAATTACAGTACATGTATTTTCCTTACACGAGTGGTAGGCAGGGGTGTTTGAAAAAAGAGAAAAAAAGACTTATTGATTTTTGACCATGCCTGGCTTACATCCCTGTTCATGAATATTGCCAAACAACCATTTGTATAAGATTTGGCATGTACACCTTCATAGAAGCCATCTAACATTGTTCCACTATGTCTCATGGCCCACTAGAGTCAGTTGGATACAGGATACGGGGGGGGGGCTTCAGATTTTTGGTCCCTCCTGAGGGGGGGGGGTATAAAATCTTTTGACTCTTCTTGAGGGAGGGTGTAAAAGATATACTGTAAAACTCCTCTTAACAGCCGCACCGCAGGCTTAAAAATGTCAATTTTAGTACTGTTCTATACTATCAAAAGGCCTCGTATAAGCCACACCCTGACTTCAGCACAATGCTGTAAGCTGCACTAAAAAATCCTGCTTTTACTTGGGGTTTTATGGTATCGACAGAAAAACCTGACATTGTAGCACACGGGGTGTGAAATCTCAGCTGAAACGCTGTATTCAGTGGATTTGATGCTTTCCAGGACCATTCCTGAGAGCTGTGCAAATCCATTGAGAAAATGATTTACTAGTACCATTTATGAGAGGGGGGAGGGTTTTTTTTAATTTTCCCAATGTTGGATCCAATGTCAGCCAAAGTGGAGATATCAAAGGATCTAAATCATTGTACTAAGCCTCCCTTTATAAATATAAGGTGGTATGAAGTGTCTACTCACCTATTTTAATCGATTTCATATAATATAAAAATATAGACTAAAATTCCTGGGTAGATGGTAAAATACCTAGAAATTTTTGTTTCAGGATTTCACACCCTGAACACTTATGTTATTCCTATCTAATACTAAATGTCTTCATTTGTCACCTGTAGGATTTCGACTATGACCTTGGGGACGTGGCAATAGAAGAAGAAGACGACAGCGTTTCAGAGAGCGAGACTAGCATCGAAGATTCGCTAAAGATTAATTCGCCCGAAAAGAAAGGGAAAGGAGCGCTCAACAAAAAAATGAACGACTCATACAATACTGCATTCCCAGAATTGAATTAGAAAAATCTGTGTCATACCCTTCATCTTTTTGGCCCATCATTATTCTGATATTGAAATATTGATGACAATAGATATTTTGGCTGTATATTTAGAATAAAAATCACTTGTCTGTTTTTTCAACTAGCATACATATAAGAGATTATTGAGTGAGATTATAAACATGAGTACACTTGCTTTTTGTTACTAGAACTTGCACACATTGTAACACATGGCTCTGTTTGTGATGATAAATGGACATTTAACCCTTTAAGGGCCACTGATGCAGGAGTGCATCATGGCCATTGGTTGTCATGATGCACCAATGAAGAGTTGGTGAGACTGCTCGCCAGCACTTCATTGGACATCATGCCGACCCTCCGGGGGCGTATCATACTGTCGGCATAATGCATTATTGTAGCCCTTGTGAGTAACTCTCCATGGCTGCATGCATGCATCATGACGAGCAATGAGCATGATGCATTAATGCAGTAGCGGCCCTAAAAGAGTTAAAGATGACTTTGACCAGAATATTGTTGAGATTATGTGTGATGGTCTGTAAAAACTGCTTTCGCTTTCGGTCTTTGTTAAAAGATTTTTTTCTAACGTACTGTAAGTCTATCATGAAACAGAAGGAAGATAGATTAAAATATGATATGAACCAAAATCAGTTGAATACACAGAGACTAAAAGAAATAACCCTTGATGTTATTAAAGTTAACCTACTGCAAATATGTACTGCCTCTGCCGCTGAGCTAAAGTGAATAAAACAAGATACTGAAAGAAAATGTTTCTTTTCTTTTCCATTCATTAAATCTACTGTAAGCTCATACATATAAGGCGCATCCTAGAGTTTTAGAAGATGGTAAAAAGAAAGAGAAAAAAAAGAATAACTTTGAATGGATATTCAAAATTCAAAAATTTATTGAAGCTAGGACCCCCTATGGATCGAGGGAGAATTTAAACTCTGCATATATAAGACGTGCCTTATACGTGGGAGATTACGGTAGTTTGGTCACAGTGGTGTATATCGTAAATATTAGGTTTTAGGGCTACACGCCAGTTTTCATAGTTTTCAAATCAATTCTACCCGGCCTGAAAACCCCACATATACTGCATTTGATCCAATAAGCACCCAGCACTCCCCACCCCCTCACGGTAGGCTCATCATGGTCCAGAGAAACCAGACCTCGGTGTGGTTTATCTTCACTATTCACTCTCCAGAAACAGGTCCTGTTCCCACTATTTATATATCCGAGATCAATATGCTGTAAAACGTCTGTTTGGAGAGGGTTACGTCTTTCGGGGAGAAGCGCTAACGTGGCGCCTTTTTCGCTTGTTAAATATGAGCAGGTAAACTTTCAACTTTCGCCGGTACCAGGAACACACTTCCGATCATACCGTTTCTCCTCGAAAGGGTTCACGTTTGGAGAGTGTTCCTAATGCTGCCCTCTGGTGTGCAGCATTACCATGTGGCACCATCTGTCTCCATCGAGGCGTTCGGGTAGCGGTTTTCTAACAATATGCAGTGCATTCTGGGACGGGGTGACCTCGAAAGCTAACTACACCACCTCAGCTGGTTCCTTCCACCCCAGCCAGGTCTGGCTAGGTACCAGTCCTTTACTACACCTGGGAGCAGAGTAAGTTCACTACAGGATCAACATTGACCCACATGGGACAGACCAATAGGGGATGGCCTTACAAACCAACATTGATCCCTCGGCCAATCCCCAAACGCCTCGCATATCTCCTGTTCACTTGGGGGTTGTGGTGGGATACCCGTAGGTGGGAGGGGGCTTGGGAGAGAGTAGAGCCCAATGTGGGGTTAGGAGAGCAGAAAGGCTTATAAATAACCCCTTACATTAAGAAACCTATTATATAAATCCAAACCAAACCACATAGAGATTGTTCAAGCCCAAAAACTCTATATGCCCATATAAGTTTTGTATTTTTATGTGCTGCCATGAAGGAGTTATTTATGTTACAATTTTTAGCCATACTTGGGTTTGGAGGAAAAATATGGGACTTATATAAAAAATTAGCCATTGAAGTAGTGAATGGAATTGTGTGGAAATCAAAATCACAAAACCATTCTTTTTTGCTCTACATGACCTAAAAACCATTGACAGGTACCTAAATTAGGCTTTCACATATTCCCTTCCTAGCGAAACAGATTTAGGAGGTGGTCCTCAGGGCCATATCTCTGTATCTTGGTTTCCACGGAAACTATCAGGGAGGGGATGCCGTGGGGTTTGTGACCTAGAGTTTAACTTGCTTAAGACAATTGATTTTCATTCAATAGAAATGAAATAAGATTCTGAAATTCAGATGCATTTTTGCATTGATTTATTATGACGCTCCTTGGGGAGTGTATCAAAAATCTTTTTGGTTGGCATGATGCATTGAAGCATCAGGACCATGCTGTATAAAGACTGTATGAAACTGCTAATGACCAGTGCACTGGTTCTCTGATGCACTATGACAACCAATAGGGGTGGAATCAGAAATGCCTTTCACCGGCAGGATGCAATGATTGTTTCGACCTCCGTATGCGCTACAGACGAACCGGCGCGAGTTACGCGCCCGGAAAGCGGGGAGTGGAAATCTGACATATTCAACTCTGCGCACGCGCAATATGAAGGTTGTAGACGCAGAAACGCCTGAGTTATGAGGGTCGGAACATGCCAAACCGACCAAGACAATGGGGGACGCAGCGGCGTCCATGGGGGTCCTTTGTGCGCTCACTGAGACATGAAAGACTCCCCTCTAACAACCAGAGACTAAGGCAGATGCCACTGGCTCCAGTCAGTCTGAGGGGCCAAGCCAGGAAGTGGTACTTATACACCTGGCAGGCACCTCTAGAAATCAGAATCTCCAGAACCAC